>JACJUY010002886.1:23520-92300 GCA_014220935.1 Platorchestia sp. MABIK | reverse complement strand
GATATTTTAAAAACCAATGATGGTAATTTTGTCCCATCTCTATTGGAAATAAACTGTTTTTTTTTAGAGGGAGGAGAGTGTTGATCATATGAAGGTAAACAATGGTTCATACTGTTGGAGATTTCACTTGAAAAGGCTGTCAACTTAGAACAATCATTCATTCATTTTGCTGTTTTGCTTCATCGTTAGAGTATTCAATTTTATCATTCGGTCCATGGGAGTTCCTGACACAGGAACTAAAATGTGAAGCGAGTCTTAAAAGTGATCTAAGAGCAATTTGTTGAAGAAAATGATACATTTCGTCTCGTGTACTAGACCAAATGCAGACATTGTTGCAAGCTTCATTAACAGTAACAGTTGTGGCATTTGTTCGCAGCGGAATTAGTATAAGACCATTCTTTACACAAACGCGATGCCATGCATAATTGCTGACCTCTGCAGGCACTCACCACGTAAATATGAGAAGAAACATGTTTCGTCGACATTAGTTCTTCGATCTTAGTGAGGCTTTGAGACGAGAGGCTCAAACCCCTAAAGGAAATTATATAATTTTTAAATGGAGACAAACGTTCAATATCATTATAGAAATCATTGAAACGTTCGGAAGTAATGGTTTGAATTTTGCATGTGCTATCAATGTCATTTCTGTTAATTTTTGGGAGACTTTTGTCTCCGACAAGATAAGTGTCTAAAAGGGATTCTACATTAGGATGGATACTGAAAGGTACCACAGGCGTGAAATCATGAGCGCTAATACGAGAATTCACAGCAAAGAGCTATTTTGTAATCATTTGAACATTTGATACAGTGAAAAAAATCGACGCCGGATCTGGAGGCGCATTTTGTCTCAAAGTTTTATTGAAAAAAAAAAGATTTTTAACAGGTTACGAAAAATTGGTAGAGCTGTCGAGCTTATCCTAAGGTGGTGTCAAAATTTTGTCTTCCTTAGTGACTTTGGATGATTTTTTTATGCGAGATGCATTGATTAATTAAGGCCGGTCAGAGCGCTACAGTACAACCTGATGCAACATTGTCCCGTATTCATGTTATACGAGTCAAATAAGTCTCCGTGTTACAAAATAAGAAGCTTCTTATTGTGATTTCATGCTCTTGGTACCAGTTCTTTCAAAATATCAATACGCAACCGAGGAAAAACAGTTTCTCGTGTCACCCCGTGTTTCCTAATCCTCGCATGACATAGTTGAGCTCGTGTGTGCAGGAAGTTATAGGTTTTGAAGCTTTCAGCGTGTCATGTGGTTGAGGAGCCAAACTTCCTGTGTTAAGCTCGTACGATAACTTCCACGTGAAAGTAAGGAGCTCAGGACAGGTTGTATATCAACGCGTGATTTGGTCGATTTCACATTTAACGTTTATCAAAATGTTTTTGTTAAATATATATATATATATATATATATATATATGTATGAAATGTCGATACGTGAGTGCACTCATACATGCATGTATATATATGTGTAAGTGTTTATATATGTGTGAGTACATATTTGTGTACACCTTTATATCTGTTATACATAGGTATATACATAGAGATATATAACGTAAGAGAAAAAAGATTATTGCATTATGTTTCGAGTACATTCTTGTGATGCGATACAACGTCTGGCATTTCAACGCACTGAGCATGTTAGCGTGTGGTAGGATTTTTTCTCCTTTTAATCAGTGTTTGAACAGAATTTTTATTCAATCAATTTAAAACATTTTCTCCTACACCTTGCGTTTTCAAATGCCTTATAAGTGACGCAGTGACAGCTACCCCTGATCAAGCAGGTACTCTGGTCGAACTATAAGAAATGAAGGGGAGTTGTGGCTCATTCTCTGATTTCCCAGGGCGAAGAAAATCTGTTTTTTACAGTTTCGAACAAAATATTCTTCACACGAAGGGGGAGCGTTCTTAGCAACTTGATCATAAGTGTAATTATTAGAACCCTGTTAACGTGACTAAGTTGAACTGGGATAATACAGCACAATCACATCTTGAAAAATAAATGACTCACTATTTTTCTATTACTCACTCAAAACTAATATAGAAAAAAGTGGCAATTTTGTGCATAATTTAAGGATAAATAATGTCATCTGTAGCCTGTCAGGGATCAGATTAATGTCATGAAGTTTTTTTGCCGCATTCGCAGCTTAAGCCGGTATGAACGTTCAAGGCATCTCTCGTAAAATCTCATAAATTCAGATTCTAAAGAGATGAGAAGGCAGAGGGTAGAGTAACTTAAATTCGACATTGAATTTCATATCTATACATCATTTGTGTACACAGATTTCTATTTCTAAATTTTTATAAAGTCAACTGCATAAAATAAAGTTCTATGCATAGTCAAAGAAACACATACGAATCGTTAAAAAAAACTTGGCAGCGACCTTGAACTAAGTAATTTGTTTGGAACACCATGACAACAAACACACCTGCGACCTCCAGCTGCTACGAGTTGTCCGTTGGAAACCTTGGCGTCGTTGTTCCGGCAATCGGCGTAGCACGGGTGTCCCGGCTTCAGAAATTCAGTTTGCGTTAGTTCAAGTTTAGGCGTTGGTGAGGGTGGTTGCACTGAGTAGCGCGCGCGTTGTGGCGATGCCTGGAATTTGTTTGTGCTCGGTGTTCGTTATGTTTCTACGATTCATTACAATTTAAATTGGCAAAAAATGCACATCCATTTCAGTAAAACAGTGTATATGGTCAGTGTTAATTTTTTGCAGAGCTAGGCTAAGTAACGGATTTTAACTGAAAAGCCGGAGTTGGGTACCCGCTTGGTAATTTCAACGGTATTTGGGCGGGCAAATTCTAACCAGAGTCAGGCAACAATAGAAGCTTCCTTCAACTCCAACTGGGTCACTTGAGGTAAATGCCATGTTCTTTGCGGTGAATTTTAAATGTTATTTCATTTGTTCAAGTCAAAGATTGAGCAAGATTTTTCTCCCCTACATTTAATTGTACGCACCGTGGGCTGATCAAAATTTGAAAAGACGTGCAAGGTCATTGAATTGGAGTTTCTGTTGATAAGCGAACTTTACCTAGAAGCATTGATCATTTCTCGGTGGATTTGTGCACATCATCCATAACCTTGTGACGAATTCACAAAGAAATAAATTCTCCGAGTGCATTTGATGTTTCATAACTGATTACCTCGTTCAGATTCGTTTGAATGCTAATTTAAATATTTCAACTACTGTAGTTTGTGTGCTGTTCTAGCTTTCAATTTATATATATAAGAACTAAGTGCTTTGATAATTTCGTATGGGTCCGTTATCTAGAGATTAACCACAATATGAATTACTATATTATGTACCATGTACTCGCATGCGAGGAACTTGTTTCACATTAACTTAAACGAGTTGGGGATTTTCTACCATATGAGACAATTAAAGTTTCTATGAAATTTGGAACGCCCTTTCCTAGTCCGTCATAAACGAATAATCTCGTTAGTTAAATATGAATACATAGGCCTAATTGTTCAAATTGAGTTGTCTAAAAAGTGTCGATTTTCAACAATTCGTGCATAAATAGATTATTATTTTGAAAATATAGCAACACAATAGTAGTCTACAGTATTGGGTTTTAGAGGTTGAAATTAAAACTTTTACTTAAATGCACATTCCACGGCAGAAAAAATGTTTGGAAAATTTTAAAACTGATTTTAGGTATAATTGTATTGGAAGACTGTGTGCGTCGCATAATCAACCCAAGTAAGTCAGCTTTGCGTCAACATTGTACAAATCACCAATTTACAGTGAAATTTTTTTTCTGCGAAACATGAAATGGATAGAACTCGCTGTACCATCGTGACATGTCTTCTCCATCACCACCCAAAGGAAACACTTTGTACGAAAAATTTCCAGGGTTCAATCTGGGCCGCGTATTTGAGTAGGTTGCTGCTCTGGTAATGTGGAAAACGCGAAGGTGCGCAAGCGAAGTTACAAGGCCTCCCTCGCTCAATTTACAAGCGGAAAAATGCAATCGTAAACTGGAGCGATCAGGGAAGTTTTTTTTCCTACTTCAAAGTTTGTGTTCTCATCACACGTACTGAATCTATGAACCGCTCGTTTGCTTTCGTTATCTCGTTATTTAATGACGGTTCTCATTGTGATGCTGTGAAGCACTTCAGTCACTTTCAAGGCGAGTGTAGGACTGGAACCAGAATGATCTGGGGTTTGTGAATCATATGACGTCTGCTAACAAAAAAAGCTTGTTAATGTGAAACTAGATGTAAAATTGTGCTCATTAATTTTTCTTGAATTCACAGTTAACGTTCGTGAACAATGATGGCCATACACCAGGTCTGAACTATGTTTTACAGAAAGTTATTGTCCATGTGTCAGTATTATAGTATAAATGTTATGAGCGTTGAGTACCATTGTATAATCGTTTGATCGACGTGCCAATGATGACTGTTTCTTCACTATTTCGCCCGAGTTATCGACACATCTGTTACATTAACAAAATATAAAAAACAGCTAACGTATCTTATGAATTAACTTTATTATGGGTGGACAATTCTTTTTGCTAGCCGTGCGTAATTTTGTATGCTAGACGCAGCGACCTCGATCACTGATGTTAAATTGACCGCATCGCTTGCAAAGCGACTCAAACGATCCGTACTTATTCTCGCGAATCCTTTCCGATTCGGTCTTTGGTTATTTTCCTGACAGGTTCAAGAGCATGCAAAAATGACGAAGCTACGGTTAAACCCCGGGAAAATTCAGTGTTACTCGCAAGGCCCTCTGTAATTTTCTTACAAGCTGAAGAATTTTAGCTGTCAACTTGAATAATTTGGCTTTTGAAGGTAATGAACTATCCATTTATTTTGATTTTGCTTTCTATTTTTTTTACCACTGAAGAATTAAATTATTCAAATCTAGAGCGATCTCACAGAAGATGCGCTCCTTCACGGCATCTTGTGCTTTCGTGACGAATACAAAATCAGCTGTCGCATGATATTCCTTTTGTTTCCTGACGTTCTGATACTCGATATTGAAGTCAAATAAGGTAAGATATAAAAATTACGGACAAGTGTTCGTTACTCTTTTTGGGACAAGTTTTTGTTGAAAAAAGTGTATGAAAAAGGTGCAAGGAAGAAAATATAAATTGGAAGTATGAAATTTAAGCATTTGTTTGATTAACTAATAAGATTTATGTTCACCATGTTGTATACTTGTATTACCATTACTAAATATACCCGCCGGCATTACCCATTTTGAATTTGCAAAGAAAGCTTCGAGTAGTTGGCTTCGAAACGAGATGTGTTTGGTATACTTTTGCGATTTATGTCAATTGTTTAATCGGAAAAGAAACGCGCAAATTAAACGGAAAATCTTTCACTGCTCCGTTGCAAAATTTTGACTAACAAGCCTGTATTATTGCGCTAACTAAAGTTCTAAGTGATTTTATAATGTTCTCAGGGTAGACCCTACGCTCGCAAGTGACTCAGTTAAAGCTTCGGTTAAAGCTCTGGTCGTTCAGCTGTCACCCGCGTCTTACTGAGCTGTTTTGCTAAATTAGTTCTGTAAACATTCTTCCCTGGTCTGTGCCTGCACCTGTGTTTAGGTGATGTACATTGATGAACGAGTCGGCGACTACTGACGTTTTAATCTAGTGATGCGTCGTTCATTTTTCAACTATTTTTATTAGAGTATTTCACACTGATTTAAATTTTTTGTCAAGTTGGTAGACTTGAACGCTTCATATCTTAATCACTTTCTGTGATCGACTAGTTTAGTTTCTGCTAAGTTTTTTACATGGTTGTTGATTACTGAAATTTGGACTTGTCTTAGCTGCCCTTACACGGTGTGAATTTTCAAAACAAGCTGCGAATTGTCGTACTCTTGGGTTCCTTTATGTGTGTTGGAAACTTCTAACCATTCACTTTTACGTACAAATCACTTCAAGGTATTGAGTTAACATCCCTAGATCTTCAGTATTTCATCTTAACTTCTCTTGAGGTATTCACAATTTTTGAACCAGCTCTAATTTTTTCCCTTCAACGCCTGGCCATGAAGTGTGGCTAAGTCGCATCTTGGTAACTATGACGTAATACGATTGCTGCTCTTTGTCACAGTGGTAATGGAGGCTGAAACTAACTTATTATACTCATTGTCTCCACTGCAATTTTCCGGTGGAAAAATCCAAGTTTTAGCAAGAGATACTCAGAGAAATGCTGACGTGTTGTACTCGTATTTCATTGTCGAATACGTTTATAATATTGATATTTTACAGTGTTACAGGATGCATTTATTGGCTCCATTCCATGCACTTTGTGACATTACAACATGTATTTAATAGTTTTACGATACACATTTTATAGTCGTATTTGGTACAGGAGACTCTTTATGGTGATACAGCCACAAAGAAACTAGGGTGACCACGGGGGCTCTGAAACAGTACGCGTTTACGGTAAATTCTTGGCTTGCGGTTTCAAAGTTGCAAGGCTCCGCGTGTTGTCTGTTGCAACGACGCCAGAATCTCGGTGTTGGGTGTCATATGATGGCTGTCGTAATGGGGAGGCCAATTTAGCTCTCGGTGTTGGAGCGCTAATGATGTGTGTGAGTTGAAGACGCTGGAGAACATGCAAAATAAGCGCGCATTCTAATTTAGTGTATACTGTATTACATTGATTTCAATTATACTCGCTCCTTGAGGTCTTTTTATCGGCGTTTACGAGGGTATCTATGAACTAAATTTTCTCACGTTAATCATGTTTGCGCGGTTGCTGCTGTCGGTTTGGTTAGGTTGAAAGTGGCAGATTTGAAATGCCTTTAACTGCTTGATTACATTTTTATCTTATCTAAGAAGAGGGAGAAATATAATAGCATGATAACATTTCAACTTGTAGGCTACAGTCTAATTTAAATATAAGTAATGAAATAATTGAACTGCTATTCATTGATGCTGGTACGTAAATGAGCAATTTACCTAGTTGTACACAAATATACTAATACTCAGTCAACGTGTTTAGAGAGGTTAACATCTGATGTTGTAATAAGTGGTTTTTCTATCCCATCTTCTGACTCTGAAACGATGCTTAGCAATGATTCATTTACTGATGTATCATATGCGGCGTTGGTAGATAGGATTCTACAATATACTAGTGTTTGCCTAAAAGTGGAATCGCTTAGATTTAGTGTTCCCATAAGTATTATTGATGTCGATAATTTCAAAGTGTTGGTGATTATGCAGAATGACTTATCATTCACACGTACACTAATAACATCACGTCGGTGGAGTTTAAGAATTGCTCCTGGCTCTCGAATAAGTTTTGATTTCAATCGTTTACGTGATTAGTGCAGTTGAAATTACTGGACTGCATAAGTCCGGATAACACCAATAGTCAATTCGAGTTGTAGAATATTCGCTAATACTAATGAATGCCGATATCCGGTTACAGCTTTAGTCTTACAACGCTTATTTTGTCGTACCTCTAGGGTGTTTTCTCGCGTTACCTTTAATGCTTCATGTTAATGGGAACGATGCTTTCCTCAGAACAATTTGTAAGACATGTGAATCATATAATGGAATTTCCCGTTTATTATTTCGTCTCTGCTCATCTTACATCATTTTGAGAACAGGTTGAATTGACAGGGACTGCTGACGTTGCTTAAGGGACGCGAGACCGCTCCAGCAGCCCCGCGTTCTGCTCTCACGCGTAAGATGCGGTCGGCATTTCGCAAGAAGTCGTTTCACTTTTCACTTGCTGTGTGTGGATTGCATCTGGAATCGCACACGTCTTTGACGAGCACCAGATACCTAAATTTAAATGCTTTATTCATAAATATAACTTACTTCATCTCTCTTCAAATGACGTTTGAGTGTTTAATTGTCTTTAAAGTTGTTGATTTTGTGAATTAATGGATTTTTAGACAGTGTATTTTTTATTTTATGAATGCGTTTATTCTGTTTCCTAGAATTTAATGAATTTGCTATATCTGGGTGATGCGACTAAGTTATCTGTGAGAATTAGCGCTTTCCGAGGAATGATTTACGGTCCCTAGCTAAAAATTTTTTATTCAAAGAGGATAGGTTTTCGTTTTGTTACGGACCGTCTTTTTTTCATTGCTATCTTACTTTTCAGCAACTTTCTTCTTCAAGGTTTATCTTGTTCCATTAAATTTCTTCAGTCTTACCGATTCTATGGGCAGGATGTGGGGTTACATTTTTTGCATAGTTTCCTCATTCCTTTCATTTAGACTGAGTGGTGCCTTCCTCCCTTGGGAACACCTTTGTTGCGGTTAGGGATGCTTAGATTAACTTATTATCTTTATTCAGTTTGCGATTAGATCTACGTTCAATGAAGGGCACTAAAGAAAAATCTCATCTAATTTGCGATAAGACCTACGTCTAAAACAAGGCACCAAGGAAAAAAAGTGTCTGGTACTTACCACGTACTTGAGGTTGTCACTACAGTGCGCTGTGCTCGTAACTGTGCCGTCAGGCGTGACCTGCTCCTCCGTGCACTCCAACTGCGTCGCGGTGATGCACGTCGCTGCACGTGTGGTCGCTTTCTGAACTTCTCTCACGTGTTCCAGTCACTGAACAAACACGCGACGTATCTCCATTTAGTTCGCTATAAAAAAATTCGCTACAAAATTCGATGTACTGAAATGTTCTTTGACTTATGGTGTACCTTGCGTGTTTGTTACTTCCATGTGATAAAATGAAATCGAGTATCTGCCTAGACGGGCAGTGCGAATTGGGTGGTGTAGTAGGGAGCCTGTGATTTTTTAAGAGTTTAAAATTTGTGTGATCCATGCTATAGAAAGTGATTAGATTTGATATTTGAAAAAAGCTTTTCCCAGTTACATTTGCACGAATAAGACAATGGGTAATACTGTGATATAATTCATTTATATAATTCATCCCGTATCAAGACAATGAATTGGAATGAAATGAAAATGACTTTTCGTGGCGCAAGTCTCCTGCAGAGCAGAGCAGATACTGAAGACAAGAAGCTGCGTGTTCACTCTTTTGTTTTATTACATTTTCATTTGAAGTGATACTTTGAAGTAATAATCACTGTTAACATCGAGGGTTTCCTGAACAATTATCGCTGAACAATCTAATGTGTCAAATTTAGGAAAATAATGAAAAACATACACCCTGCAAGTAATTAAATGACTTTTTTTAAATAGCTGCATTATGCATTAAAGCTCATATTTTGAATGATATTTGTATCTAAACGGGAATCTTTTAATTTTAAAACAAATGTGAAGATGCATCATCCGCCATTTCTTGTCCTGGGCATCCGGCGTACGTGTAGCCATCCTTTCCTGTTGGTAGTGCAGCTGGTGCTTCAGCTGCTTTTGTTCTTGTTGCTGTAACTCTTCCTGCAGCTGCCCGTGCTCTTTGTTTTCCTTAAGAGGGGGCAACCGTAGCTCAGAGTTGTTAGCACACACTTGTCCAGCCCCCTGTTGGGACCGTCCCGTGGCCCAGTACAGGCTTGATACAAATGTGTACTCGGTTTTCCAGTTTAAATTTACCCATACTAATACGAGTAAGTACTCAGTTTTATAGTTTAGATTTGACGATACTAATGCTCAATTTTCCTGTTTAGATTTAACGCAAATACCAAAGTTACTGGTGTTGACATTTGTTGAGCAGCCTTAAGCTATTACTCAAGTGTACGTGAAATTTTAGAATCTGATAATGCTTCTGATACTTGTGTTTTCAACGCCAAGTTTGGCGGTGTGTTTTGTTTTTGATTAAATCTACCGATTTCCATGCGAGGCATTAGTGACTGCGTAACTTTGAAGGTTCAACACTGCCTCCGAATCATTTGTATTTTAAAGAAATAGTGTCGTGAGAGGCAACTTCACAGCCTTATGCTTCTACCAGGTATAGTGAAATAGTGGACTCGCTGTAGAAGACCCAGCATCAACTGCACTTGTCGAGCAGTGAAGTAACTCCTGAACAACCCCCTTGCCGAGAACGGAGAAACAAACCGATATTTCCTACCAATGGATGAGGTCAAAAAGAAACAGCTCAGAACTTCCTGTCACTGTGGAGTGGAGGAATAGAAACTAAGGCAGGAAGTGGGAAGGATCTTGCAGACTTTGTTTTGCGTGCTACTGACACAAACAGACTTCGGCGCGTTACGTGACTGGTATGACCAACGGAAACAAGTCTGCCTTCGGCTGAGAAAACATTTTTAGAGTTCGGTTTTGTGGTGGTGAAAAATGTCTTCAGAACGCAGGCAACTTTTTAGTTGTCAAATTTGGAAACCACGAATACTGCAATACAACGCAAATATTTGAAGTAAAATATTTCTTGGTTTTTGAAAGTGTAACAGCAACAAAAAATATTTAACAAGCAGTCATTTAAAATTTTTTGTAGCATTCCAACTGACTGCCTGCATATTTATGCGATGATGGCACTAAGGTTATCAATCTTTTAAACACAAGGGAATTTAAGCGTGTGCTGGTCCTTTTCTCCCGTATCATAAATTGCTGCTCAATTTGTGAGCTGATGCGCATATTTGAGCTTGATGTCCGATCGCTTCTGTTATGTACTTAGGTACAAACTGTGAAATTCCACCACCAAAAGAGTGAACGGCGGTTCGTGGACCTTACGCCCGATCGCTGGGTAATAAGTCAACGAGAAAAGCAAGCTCAGCATTGGGAAGGCGACAGTGAAAAAGTGCTCAGAACTCTTCGACGGTTGAGTGCTGCTAACCGTCTCAACGAATCTACAGAAGCAGCAGCAGTCCCTGCGGCTATTTAAGCATTGGTTGACTGTTAGGTAGGATTCATTATAGTACGAGATTTCCTCTTGTAAAGGTCTGTTAGTGCCACCTTTCGACTTGTTAATTAAAACTCAGCCGGCACTCTGAGAGAGAGTCTATGTAATCTCTGTGTAACTTCATATCGACATATCCGATTTAACGTAATTACTAGACCTTTAATTCGTCACCATCGCTGCATACTCCGAGTTAAGTTCTTTGGGATTGTCTATTATTTTATCATCCTCGATATTTGCTAGTTTCATCAATCTCTTGTTATATGTGTGTTCACCCTTCGTTAAAACAGTAAATGTATGGCCGTACTAAGATTTGTGTTTACTATATCCTGCTGAAATAAACCGTAAATTTGAAGGTCAACCTTGAAACGACTGATGAAGTAGAAATAACTGTATAATTGATTAGAAAAGAAAAGAAGGCTACGACACTTCCACTAATGTTACTTTTTAGTTACCGAGACCAGCTCCGTATTACGTGGTTTTCTTGTAATGTTGATTAAGCTTTAAATTTTACGTCATGCACCACAATAAAATAGTATGTTTCATTACCTTTATTAATTAACTTGGTGAGAAGTTACTACCTAAACTCTAATGTCAGTAACATATTCACAACTTTTGTGATGATAGTTTTCACTGGATTAACTGCTTTTTTGCAATAAGTATTGTGAATTTTCATTTCTTCATAACTATGTAAGCGCCTACAATTTTAATGGTCATCTAAGGTAACTTCTCCTCAGGTGATTAAAAATATTGTATCTATGACAATTAACACTCTCAGCGGGAAAATGTGTGAGGGCCCGAGCTGAGAGTAAGGTAGGCCTTCTTTTCGTTGAAATTTATGTTTTTTTATTATGTTAAGGACCACCTTTTTTTCTGCACTGCTGTCCTGTTTTTCAGCACCTGCTACTTCTTCAGTTTTTATCTTGTGTCATTGACTTCTTTCTCAACTTACTAGTTCTATGCCTCTTCTGCATAGATTCCGCGTTCCCTTAACTCCGTACTATATGGTACCTTCCTCCTTCCTCTCTTCGAAACGCTCTTTTTTTTTAGCGGTTAGGCCCCTCAGAGGGATACAAATATTGTATCTATGGGAATTAGCACTCCCAGGGGGACAATGTGAGGGCCCGAGCTGAAAGTTAGGTAGGCCTTCTTTTTGTTGAAATAAAATGCTTTTGTTATGTTAAGAACCATCTTTTTTTGGTTCACTGCTGTCCTGTTTTTTCAGCACCTACTACTTTCTTCTTCAACTTTGATCTTGTTTCAAGAACTTCTTTCTCATCTTACTGTTTCTGCGCCCTTTTTGCATAGATTCCTCGTTTCCTTAACTCCACACTAAATGGTACCTTCTTCCTTCCTCTCTTTGGATCGCCTTTGTTGCGGATAGGGAGGCTTAAACTAACTAATAATCTAATCTAATCTTTAGCGGTTAGGGAGGCTTAAACTAACATCTAATCTAAGGTAACTCATATTTGTGTGTGAGGGATTGTTATTCTTGACTTTTTCTGAATTAGTGTTGGATCGAAAAGTTTTTCACAAATTGTTACGTATCTGAAACGATTATTTATAGATTTTAAACAGGATTTTCTACCTAGGCTTTCTTTACAGATTTTTTCTCGCAATTCTCGTTTTTTGCTGCATCACCAGAGAGCCAAATTACGTTGATTCGTGGTTGTTTTCGCTAAGTCACGAAATTGCTGTAGCATCTTTTCTCCCCACTCCTCAACCTCTCTCTTTATAAACACTTCGGTAGAACAACAGGAGCGCGCGTGGTGATTTGATTTTTTCTCGGGTGTCACTGATGCTGAGGTCTCGCACCATGTTCCTGTTGTTTAAATTTATGGATAATAAATTTTATTATTGGATAAAATTTATGGACACTTGGGAAAGTCGGGATGACCTGTCTTATGATATCAAAGGAGTGAGCGTTGAATTTGTACCTGCCTTGACCAAAAGAGTAGTTTTTGATGGTGTTTGTGATGGTTTGATCATGTGTCAGTATCAGTGCTTGTTTTTTTTACAATTCGACATAGACGAGTTACGAGTTAGTTGTATGTAAAAATTCGTATTAGGTGACATCAGAGTATTCGGATCATTTTGGTGGTGGAACAGTAAAAAATTATTGCCTTCACTTAGCTCGTTTCTATGGTGATTGTGACAAACTTTGAACAACAATTAGATAGTGTGCTTCCGTGTAACGATGTGAATTTCGTATTATTGAACTGTGAGATCTACGGCGCGATATAGTACGAATTACTGAAGCGCTAGCAAATTAATGCTAATACTACTACTACTTAGCTCGTTTCAAAAAATTTAATGATCCGAGAGATAGACTGCGCCTTTTATAAGTTCTCGCGAGTTCTGTTATTGATGGCTATGTTTGCTGTACGTATGTGAGGGCTTGTGATATATTGAGTGCTTGGCAAGCCTGTCATAGGCTTTTACATGGAACAAAACATGTTACACGATAAAAATGAATCTTTGCTCATCTATGTAAACTCACTTCAATTTAACCGTTAACTGCTGCGTGTTCCCCTCAGGGGGTACAACTATTGTATCTATGGAAATTATCGCTCCCAGGGGGAAAATGTGAGGTCCTGGGCTGAGAGTTAGGTAGGCCTTCTTTTTGTTGAAATAAAATGTTTTTTGTTTAGTTAAGGACGATCTTTTTTCGGTTCACTGCTGTCCTGTTTTTCATCACCTCTGACTTTCTTCTTCAACTTTTATCTTGTTTCATAACCTTCCTTCTGTTTCTATGTGCACGAGATCTCTTCCGGGAATACCCTTTGTGCATAAATTCCACGTTTCTTTAACTCCATACTAAATGTTGCCTTAATCCTTCCTCTCTTTGAACATCTTTGTTGTGGTGAAGGGAGGCTAAACTAATTTATAATCAATCAATCACTGCTGCATGTACCATGTATGGTACAGTCGCTATAAATGCTCATATATTTTATTTCTCGTCAAACTTGTGCCCTAATGTGCTTTTTAGAGTTCTCCAGAAGTAGCAGTTTCGTCCCTATTTTAATTTCGGTGATACTCTGATTTGAATTTGGTCATGAATTTTTCAGTGGGAAATTACGAATGATGAACTTTACAGAGTTAATTGGTCAAACCATGATTATTAGAAAGTAAGAAACGTATATAAAACTTTGATAACGTTTCCAATTTAAATAGTGCAACTTATGACTATCATTGCTTCAAATATTACGATTGTATACAGATGTTGGAAAAACAAACGATTTTTAAGAGCATTTTGATTCCTTTTCTGGGATATATTATCGAGCAAAGTCCTTCCGTGTTCCATGAAGCGGGCCCTTTAAAGATGTTCGGCTGGCTTCGGTGATCACGAACGTGACTCGAAGCCATTCTCCGAGTTTACTTGCGTGCCGACAAGCGCCCTCATCTGTGTTTGCACCATCGCTACTGGTTACCGTCTCGACGTCTGCGTCTGGACTGGTTTGGTTACCGGTATCCCTGATACGACTCAGGATTCAATACTCGAATTAAACTGAATTCTTGATTTGCACTGCGCGCTCCTAGCCAAATTCGTGCAAGGCAGTGTTCGTCGCGCGTTCCTGCAGCACGTTCTCCATTTACGACTGCATTGTTGCTAGTTATGCACGGAGTGCTCTCGGCTTGCTCACGTTTATAAACGGTAGTGCCGGATGGCTGATGCGACGTATGCAAAGATACAATCTTGATTTTATGTACGATTGCGAAGTGGTTTTCAAAATGAGTCCCATTAGATTCAAATATGGTGCTGTCATCCTGCACTTGATTCGAGAATCCTAAAGCTAGAGGTATTTCATTACTGCATGCTCTGAAGACATTGTTCTTCATTGAGAAAGGACGCTGATATCAGAAATTTTAGTAACTCGAGGTTAATACAGTGAGCTTCAAGAGAGGAAGTGTCATTAAGAGGCTTTGGGATCAAGGAAGCAAGTTTTTCTCTTTTAGTTTGAAAACTGCTGTTATAAGAGTGCGTGTGGGATACATACTGTGCGCTGTGATACTGAAGGTCACTTCACAGAATACAATGTTCATGAGCTATGTTAAATTGTGTTATCATTCACAGTTTATTAATAAGAGAGAAAATGATATTTTGAGATATGCTGTGCAATCTGTTCTCTTTGCACATGAATTTAGCCGTTTTAAATTTATATCAAAACTTAATAATAATTCTTACAATGCAGCGGTTACTTTTGTTGTGTAATCAGTACACGGTAAGTTGGAATAGCTCGCCTTCAGGCCATGTGCTGAAATACTGTAGTAGGTACAAATTCCTGACATATGAATGTAGGTCGCTCGCAACACGAGAGTCTTCTAGCACAAAACAATGATCAATCTTTCCAGCGAAACTCGTCCGACCTTCCAGACTGCAGCTGACAGGCGTCACCAAGACGAATGATGGCGTCACCTGTCACAAGTTCAGGACGGTTGGCCGTATTCTGGATACGCGCCAGCACCGTCGAATGTAAGACGCGTGGAAGAATAATTTTTATGGATTGATCCAAGCGTTTTGAAATATTTACATCATTATTTTGATGATGGCGAGCTCAAATTTGATTGTAAATTAAACTGCTCCCGCTGAAGTTTCAGCTGCTGCGTCAGCAACGTAAAAGCGAGCAGGAGCCTCTAATACTGCGGATGTGCCTCCTATTACTGACGATGATGAAGCCTCGTCGTGCCCTGAACTGCCACCTCTGCTCGTGCCTCAACTTGTGATTGCTACCTTTTCTTGATTCGCAATTGGTACCGCATTCATTTATAGCCTTCCTGGCTGATTTTTTCTGCTGGTCGTACTTTTATCCTAACCCCGGCGTAAATTGTGGTTCTTAAAAGGAGTTCTAGGTAGGCTGTTTTGGGTTGTAGCTGTATTCCTTGTTGTTGTTTGATACTTTTTTTTTATAGCTGTAATTGATCTGTAATACGTAAAAAGTTTTTTGTTCATGGCCAATACAATTTCTGTTAGGTTCAGCTGCAGAATTCTGATGTGGTGAGAGTCCAGTTTTAGTAACCTAAATATTTGAATGTTTAATTTTGCGGAAAAACGCGACCTTTTTTTCAGCGTCATTTATGGGGGGAAAAGTATGAAAATGCGAGGAAAAAATCGCTCGTGTCTGGAACTCCATGTAGTATTGAAATATCTGTGATTTACGAGCCGGTTTGTGTGTACTACACTCAGCGGAGCTTGTTCATTACAATGTGCAGTTTTCAATATTGACGGTTATGCGCGTGTTCTTCCTATCCCCAAACAAGACCTTGCATGTGATCGTATTACAGTCCAGCATTTCTCAGCTATATTTAATATAACCACATAGATCGTAGGATTTACTTCTCACGACCAAATGATTTTGTTCATACAACTCAGGGTTGGGAATAAATTTCTTGGGTTTAAATGTGCGTTTTATCAGCTGCTGGTCCATTATCAGCTGATAAGTGGTGGTTCCATTTTTCCATGCGGTGGCTCAAGCATTACTTTGAATCATGACATCAAGTAAAAACTACCTGAAAATCAAGAGAAATAGGTAGTATAAGTGAAATCCTCATGCATGCGATGGCGTATCTCGTCAAGAAATGCTATATTTTTTGTTTTAATTTCTTCTTTTTTATGCTGTAACACTACCACTGATTACTGAACAATTCCCTTAATCAATCAGGAACTGTGAAGCCGTAATGACTGTATGAAAGTTGCGAGGTGTTTTTGTACGCTGATGGATTTCTTTTCCCATTGGACTGGTAGGTCATTTCATACAAGTAAATTTTTATTTATTTCTTCATCGTTTTTTGATGCAAATTTTGGTTGCTTTCTGATATTTATTTTAAATACATCATGTCTGAGCTCGGTATACGTGCATGAATTTCGTCATCATTGTGAAGATAATTTCTGCTTCATAAAACGTCTAATTTTCTTTCATGAATCGTGCATCTTTCCTTGTTGCGCTGATGTGTCAGAGGCTGTCATATGAATATTAAGTTGACAATTTCGTTGATACGCTTCTGCTGTCTCCCTCCACTGAACGCCTTTTTTGCACCATTTGCTTCATTACCAATAGCAATCCATAAAGTGTGTCCTGGCGAAACTATTACATTCGTTTTTTAAGCCACAAGTAATTGTTGTTTATGTGTGTATTTAACATTAGTTTTATGCTCTGTTTTCATTATTGATTAATTTTTCATTGAAAGAAATAACTATAAAATTCGATTCCTAGTTGATCGTCGAGCGATTATCAATTCATTTTCATTTGTGAATTATGCATCTTACATGAATTTCTCGCCGTACCAATGAATTCTTGAGTATTTTTTTATTTATCATTCCAAGATCTTAACTTTCTATATTTTGTTGAACAATCCAAAATTAATACCATATGTAGATTGAAAAAATTGAAACTTTATTTGTAACTTGCCGCTCTCGTACCAATGATGGAACTCTAATAGAAGACCTCAAAAGAAAGGAAACGATATAAACTCCTCAACTTTCATAAGTCATCATCCTGCCTTTCTTATTTCAGCAAACAAAAAACCTTTCACGTAAGCCTTTGTAGCTTGCAACAATCCATCTTTTACTTAAGTTCATCCTTTGTGTCTGTTGTGTGTACTGTTTTTTCCGCCGCTTGCCGTGATCATTAAAGTCATGAAGTTGATGTACGCAAGATGGCTACCCGCATCTCGGAATACTTCCATGGAGGAGCTGTTGAGCGTGGCCATTCAGCGGTCGTGTCTGTGGAACAAATTATACTTATTGTTTTAGTGGTGAAAATTTATGGTATTCAAATGGTCTTGAAGTGTTCTATTTCTGCAACCAAGTTCAGGATTAGTCAACTTCTGAGATGGTGTGTTTAATGCGTTTTTGTATTTTCTTCATAAACAATTTTGTATTAGCAACGTAAAATTATACTTCATATGTTCTGATTAAAGGATTTTCTAATCTTTTTATACCTTGAATGTGAAAGTCTTGTGTGATGATTTTTGGAGATGTGGGTGAAGTGATTTAACTATTTTTGTGAAATCTTTGACGATGCAATAAGAAACTGCAACTCTTTTCACTAATGTCTTTTACTCCAGGTTGTAACTGGCCTTTCCGTCAAGAGTGATTGTTTTTTTTTTCGCGTTTGTTCATTATAAAACGAAAAATAAGAAAGTGGAATCGTAAATTGCAGCAACAGCAGCATACAATTCACAGGATGAACAGAAATTCACAGGATGAACAGAGACCGTGGTTCCATTATTACAGTCAGCTAAATAGTGCTTCTTCTTTCCTCTCTGAGAGACACCTTTATTGTGGTTAGTGAGGCTCAAACTAAACTGAAAATCTAATCTACAATCAAATACGCTTAACATCTCATACATCTCATAATGTCCTCACTCAAGTTCAAATATTAATTAATACTACGTGTTAGCGTGCTACGTTCTCGAAACCGACAAATCGAACTTAAAGTGACCAATTTCCGTGCCCCGGCTGAATGAAGCCCTGATCTTCATAATGTGGAAGTTATTGACCTTGCGAGTACCGTACCTCGCTCCACGTACCATTATATACTCATTAGCTGTGCGTCTGTGTGCTCTGACAGAAAAACGGTTTAGAGACTTGCGTCCGGACTACTTTGCGGTGTCTGCAGCAGCTGCGGAGTCTGCCGGGCGGCCATCCGTATGTGAGACTGAGCCTCTATTTAGTTTGGTCTTGTTTGCTGGACATGCTCACTTGCATCTGAGCAAATCAACTATCGCAGCTGCTGGTGTGTTTTATTTTATATGAGCATCGGTGAATTCTTGCTGTAACTTGAATAAATCGAGTAATTCTGTGATGTGAATTTATAAAATGTCATTAGTTAATGATTAAAAATGATTCAGTCGAGATAACGATTGATTATGATTATAAACTAAATTTACTAAATTGAACGGAACTCTGAGTTTGATTGAGTATTACATGAAGTACACGTCGATACTTCGATACCCAGCAGCCTATGCTAAAAATGTTTCATGCTTTACTACGTAAGTTGCAGTTTACTTCTGTAAGGGATTTCAACAATTATTTCTGAAAAATTAAGGAATTCTTTTGGTGAGCTCTCTCACGGAATACAACTATTGTATCTATGGGAATTAGCACTCACAGGGAGAAATGTGTGAGGGACCGAGCTGAGAGTTAGGTAGGCTTTCTTTTTGTTGAAATAAAATGTTTTTTGTTATGTTGAGGACCACCTTTTTTCGGTTCACTGCTGTCCTGTTTTTCAACACCTACTACTTTCTTCTTCAACTTTAATCTGGTTTCATGAACTTCTTTCTCAACTTTCTGTTTCTTCTCTTCTTCCGCATAGATTCCGCATTCCCTTATCTACATACTAAATGGTGCTTTCCTCCTCTTTTCGATACGCTCTTTTTTGTAGCGGTTAGGGAGGCTTGAACTAACACATGATCTAATCTAATCTTTAATGAGCGTGTTTAAATTGTAGGATTTTAGTCAAAAGTAGGCGCCGTCGATTATAATTTTTCAGCACAGTTTTTTTGAGATATAGCTGTTACCCAACTAAAAAACGTTACATAGCGAGATGACATCAATTTAGCTATTTATCGAGTTTGTCGGTGTTAGTAAAATATATCTCGAAGCAGCGGACGAAGCATTGCAGGCCTGCAAATGTACATTTATCATCAATGCTGCCATGCTACCAATAGTAGAACTAAAAGTAAATCATTGGTACTAGTGTATTGAGCGCCGCATTAGCCGATGGCAAGATTAAGAGCGGTTCGTATAGTTGTCCTGCACTTCCACTGTAAACATTGTTGTCTTGTGGCCGGAAGGAAGTGACAGAGGACTCTCGCGTCCTCTTCTTAGCTCGGCCGCTGTCTTTCCTCCTCCGGATGCCGGTGATTTTTCTTTTCTCTGACAGAGAGTGTGACATTCTTTCCGCAGATTCGGTGGGTGTTGTTTGTGAGTGATTCGCAGGATGCGCTACGTATCTCATTTCCATGAAATGAGTGTTAGTGGATAGAGAGCTGCGATGTATTCGTGTGCTCTTTGTAGACAGTGTTGTTTCTAACTTACAATAATAGTTTCGGCCTATGAAGAAATTCATAAGGTATTGAACAAGTAGTAAAATTGGCGTAGCGACGAGGGGGTTATTTTTGTTTGTTTTATGGAATACCTTGACAATTTTTTTGAGATGGGCTGTCATATTTGCGAGTGCTGCTCATGAATTTAGGTAAGTAGTCCAGTGTTTCTTTTCGAGCATACAGCTAGTTTTTAGGTGTTCGGGTACAACACCTTCGTGATCATCAAACTTCGCGAGTGATGGAACTGTACTCAGGGACTTTTCCTCAAGAAACAACATTTATCGCAGGTCTTCTCACGCTCAACGATTACGTTTTGACTACAGGTTGAAAATTATGCTAGAAAACTGTATAAAATCTGATGAGTATTGACGCATATTTTTCGTTTCCTGATACTACAAACAAAGCAGCATTATGTATTGTAGCGGATTTGCCCAATATTGACGTTCAGCTTTGTTGAACTGATCTTCAGAAGCTTTTGTGCGAATTGACAGGGCGTACCTCATCGTGTTCTTAACTGCAGCAGCAGTGAGTACAGCTGCTAAATCAAGCGACAGACGTAGTACTCCATATTCACAGCACGAAGTCCTGCTAGCTCGCCCCAGGAGTAGTAGCTGCGGCCGCTGCTTGCGATGAAGCTCCGCCCCCTCGCGGTCGCTCGCTACCCTTACTGTTTACTCTCCCCTACCCGCCTCCCCTCTGTTGCCCGGTTCCGTTACGTGGTAACCGCCAGCAGCTCCTCGCTCTCCACTCTCCCCGTTGTATGTCCAGTCTCCCTCTCGCCTGCGTTGTATGTCTCCCTCTTGCCTGCGGGAAGATTAATTTCTTTGTAAAAAAAATTGGTTCTACTAGCTTGATATTCATTCTTACACTTTCCGAGTGGCGTTCTACGTTGTCGAAACCTACAAATCGAGCTTGCTGTGGCTAATTTCCGTGGCCCGCCTGAGTCAAGTTCACGAGGACTAGTGGACATATTTTCCGTCGAATAAAGTATAACTGGAACTAAAGTTGAATGCATTAGGTCTGTTCTTCCGGAACCTATATTCTGACCCATAATGCATCACGCAGGGAAATGGAGGAACTCGTTTTCTGTCAAGGCCTCAAACTTGAATCCTATCACCAAAAGCTACTCACCTACCAGCTAGGTACTAGGACTTAAGGACTGAAGAGTTGAAATCAGCTTTACTTTACATTATTTTCTCTCTGTTTCTAGCATTTGAAGCCAGTTTTATGGGGACTAAAACAAAATAAGCTTTTCTATCCTTAATTTGATGTGGAAGCAATTGAGCTATATCAAGTTGGTTTTGAACATTCTCGAGAATGACTCTCGTTTATAGTTTTCATCAATTTCTTTCGATTTGCGTTGGGATGATCGTTTTTCATACAGAGACATTCAACTGTTCTAAATATTCGGGTCTGATCAAACTCGGTTGTATTCCGATATTAGTGAAATTCTCGAGCATCAAAGATTATTTTTTAGAATTAATTAGTTGTAAGCATTATTATCCGTCACGCTTGTTTAATCATTTTTTTTTCTGAGCAAGGGAACTTGTATATTTGTCATTAGAAAAAAGTGCTCGATGTGAGAATAAGGACTTCTTTTATCACTAGCGCTCTCAGAGAGAAAATGTAAGGTCTCGAGCTGAGAATTAAAAAGGCATTTTATTTGTTGAAATAGAATAAATTTCTTGTTTGGTTTGGTACCATCTTTTTTTCGGTTCAGTGCTGTCCTGTTTTTCAGCCCCTCTGACATTCTTCTTCTACTAATTTCTTGTTTCATAATTCCATACAAAATGTTGCCTTCACCCTTCCTCTGTTTGGAACATATTTGTTGTGGTTAGGGAGGCTAAAACTAACTTATCTGATCTAATTCGTAGTTAACTCGCTAAAAAATTCGGGGCAACTTTTTTTAGCTAGAATAACCTAATCGAACCCAACCAACCTATCTTATCGACAACGTACCTGGGTCGGAAAAATTTCTCCTGTAATTTTTCAGTGCGGACCACGAAATTCATGAGCTAGTTGGATAAACACTATTGTGTCTTGATGCACGCAAATTTATGAACAACTCATAATTTATTCTGATATTATTGATTGCTCATCTGCTACACTCACCCGAAGACAGTAAAATTTGTAAAATCGAATGTTTCTTCGAAGAAAAGCTACGAGTTATGTGTCTGTGGTACAGATCTACTTATAAACAGGGTGTTGTGTAATTTGATGCACTTATTTTAACCACATACAGAAAAACGCTAAATAAAACGATTTTCAAGAGTGACAAAAACCTGAAAACTCCTTTTGTCGAGAAATGAAATAATTGAAATAATTTCAGATTCTCGTAGGAATAGGCTTTCAATGCAGTCAACGAGTAAAATCTAACTTCTTGGGCAGGCTGTTGGCGCGCGCTTAAGCCTATTCCTACGGGAATCTAATTTAATTTCAGAGTATCATTTCTCGAAAGCGAGCGAGTTTTGAGGTTTTTGTCACTCATAAAAATCGTTTTAATTAGCGTTTTTCTGTATATGGTTGAAAAATTTACATCAAATTACACAACACCCGATATTTATACGTGATTACATTCGATTGTAGACATGACAAACCTATGAATGAACTAGTGTACAAGGCCCGTTAGTACACGTAAACTCTTTACTGTAATCAAGGGAAACGTATCTCAGATCACGTGTCCTGGTGGCACCCACGTCAAGTTCGCACATTCTGAGTGTGCGTGCGTGTGCTAGTCCGTGTACGTGTACGGCTCGTCACCACCACCCAGAATCACTACCATGCGCATTTCAACAGCTGCCACATGTCGCTGAGTGACATAACTCTAGTGCGAACATTTATTATTCTATAGCTCTATCATATAAGTATCATTTAATGATAAAATAAAATACATTATGTTTCATTTTACACTTAAAAGTCACTGCGGTTTTCAACGACAAACATTATAATCTGAGTTACTACCATGCGCACTTCAACAGCTGCCACACGTCGCTGTGTTACTTAACTCTAGTGCGAACATTTATTATTCTATAGCTCTGCTATATAATTATCATTTAATGATAAAATTAAATACATTATGTTTCATTTTACACTTAAAAGTTACAGCCGTTTTAAGCGACACATTTCATACAATGAGTTAAACCAAATAACAGCGCAGTTACTGCGATACTACCGCATGTCATAATGTATTGTTTGAATGTCACAATGTAGTGTTAACAATACAAAACTCATTTAGTTTCTATTATAAATTGATAATTAATTTGAGAAATTACCAAGTCAATATCAATTGAAAAGAAAATATTTTAGTGCTGAAGCGTTTTGAAAGTTGCATTTTTTGCATATTTACGCCAATTGAATTCGATAACTTATAAAATTTGACTAAAAAATTTTATGTGCTCATATCAGTATAATTAATTGTCACTTCCCTTTCGTTTATATAATTTTGGTCGTGAAGTGCAAAATAAAAGAACATTTATGCTCACATTGGGGACAAAGGAAGCTTAACGCTTACACACCAAGTAATAAATGCTATGGATTTCATCACAAATATTGCACCTCTTTCGTTTGAGTCAGGAAATTGTGTACAGCCTCTGTACAAACCACTTCCATTATCATATATGACATACAAGGATAATGCTTCATCAACGCGGAATTCTTTTCAGTTGCGCTGGCGATAATGAGACAGTTTTTAAATGAATATTTATACTTGAGACCACACTACTCAATACAACAAAGTTTGTTCATTTTTTCTGTCTTTACGTGACGACTATAATATATTAGACGAAATTTAATGTCATTTTCAAAACTTCCCAAGCGAGTAATAAAAAGTATATTATAAACTAAAGACAGTTACAGGTAAAAATATTTATATCAATATGTGATACTTTATTTCGTTATTTATTTATTTTATAATTATTCACTATTTATAATGAATGAATTGGAGAAGTACTTTAGAAGCATTTACTTTGAACGTTTCGAGTCTTGGCTCATTCTCAACAAAAAGTCCGCAAATATAATAATAGACAAGTCAGTACACGCCAAATTACAGAAGCGCAAAATATAAGCACAAAAAAATGTATATATGATAATAATAATTTATTGGTTGATTATTTTCCGAGGGTATGCACTCTTCATTTCGTTGAGAAAAATTTGAGTTTTTGAATGAATAATGACTCTAAAATACGTAGGTCTAAGTTGGCGGTACAAGTATCTAATATTTTAAATTTGCTAATGTCAATAATCTGTTCACAGGAACTGATACTACAATGTTGTTTTATAGTAGAATGAGTAGAAGTCAGCAAGCGACCTGTACGATGTACGATGCAGGTAAGTGCATAATCTAACTGCATTGCGACATCTCGTAACGCATTATAGACGATACAGCGACTTCTGGCAATGAGATAAACTCTGGACCAGTGGACAAGACGCATCCTTCACGCACACGGACGCTCCAACACACGTACATGAAAATGTGCGAACTTGACGTGGGTGCGTCCTGGTGCACTCGTGCACGGATACAAAGGAGTTTGGTCGTGTATCTTGGCTTCAGACTTGACCTTAAAATGTTTCTAAGTGTGACGGACGAACAGACGTGACTCTTGTTATAGTATACGTCCTTAGTTCTGCTAATCATACACAGTAGATGTAGTTGACCGTTCAAGTACGTGAATGGTTGTGAGAATGATTAAAATTACGGGAGAATGATAGAGATTGCCAAGGGAGAGAGAGGTAGTTTCCATCACGTTTTAGTGTAGTACATTTTCGTACTGATATTAAAATAAATCAGTTTGTAATCCTACATTCGTCCGTTATTAATTTCGGTCGTTTTGTGACGAGGTTGTTTCATTGTCGCTCATTTTTTGTTCCTAAAATATATTGAATGCACCATGCAGTCAAGAGTAGCCCTGATGCGGTTAGAGAATTAATTCATTGTTTCTGATATCATCAAGAAGAGGAACATGCAGTGAAAGATATCTATGAGAATTAGCGTTCCCAGGGAGAATATGTGAGGTCCCTAGCCAAAGTTTAGGTAGGCCTTCCTTTTGCTGAAATAAAACTGGTTTTTGTTTTGTTACGGACCATCTTTTTTCGGTTCAGTGCTGTACTATTTTTCAGCTCTCACTACACTCTTCTTCAGCTGTTATCTTCTTTCATCAATTTTTTCCTCAACTCACTGTTTCTATGCACCTTGGGCATGGATTCCGCGTTTCCTCAAGTCCTTACTGAATTGTGCTTCCTCCTTTCTCTAATTGGAACGCCTTTGTTGCGGTTAGAGAGGCTTAAACTAAAATGAAATAAAATATGTAATGAAAGACTAAAAATTCCTTCATGTACTGTTTTAACCATGAACTCTCTTCAAGATTGTGCATTCGATGGAAGTTTTTCGACTGTCAAGACTGCACGCAACTTTGCTTGTATCAGTGTCATTTTAGTCTTGAGTTCGTGATGTTATTCGAATGCCGTGCGACCTCACGCGTGAGGTCTCAGTTACTGTTCATGTCAAGTAATCGAAATTTGTTCGCTGAGCTTCCCCAACTAATTTTTGCTCACTAGACTCCCTACGTTTACCAGGATTTTTTTATATTCTGTATACGTGAATTTCAAGGAACTTGAGTAAGCTTGAATTTTTTCTATCAACGTAAAATGTCGTGTGTGGTCCGTTTACACACCAAGTTAGCACGTGATAGCGGACAATTATATACTAGTTTAAGAAGAGCTTATAACTGGCGAGTAAACGCTTGCTGGCGAATTTAAAAACCTCCAAGTCCGCCCTAAGCATTAAATTACTAGCTTACGTGACACCAAGACACGGATTATTCGAACATAGTCCTCAGTGTAGCGTCAGCTGTGATCAAGTGGGGGTGAGTGTGTACAAGTGCTCTGCTCGACTTGAATATGAATCTCTTCTGCCTTTGAAAAGGAAATACTTTATTTCAATGGTACCTCAGAATCAACATTATACGCATTGACCAGAGACATGTTAGCTTGGTCAAGGTATGTCTAATAAAATACTGCACTCTCGTTGACTTCATATTGTACATATTTGTAAAACCAAGCAAAAGTTTTGGCGCGCCAAGTGGTAGAGAGTTGCATCATTTTATAAACGCGCTTGTTTGAAAATTAGATTTTTCATTTTTAACCTATTTGTGATTATGTGTGTATTTTCCACAATAATGTGTCTATTTTCGGGTATCTGATTCAATTCCGTTGATATGGTATGAGCATATTATGTTTGGAAAATGATATGTTGTGCGTTAGTATATTGTTTCTGTGCGAACAATTCGTCGAGCTTGTCTGCGTTTTAAAGAACAGCTTCCATGCGTTATAAGAGGCTTGCTGTAGGTGTTAATAATGAAGTTATGATCATTTTGTTACTGACCCTCTTTTTTTGGTTCACTGCCTTCCTCACTTCTAGGGGGAAAATGTGAGGGCTCCAGCTGAGTGTTGGGTAGACCTTCTTTTTGTTGACATAGAATGTTTTTGTTATGTTAAACACGACTTTTTTCCAGTTCACTGCTGTCCTGTTTTTCAGCACCTACTACTTTCTTTTTCGACTTTGATCTTGTTTCACAAACTTCTTTCTCAACTTACTGTTTCTATGCCCTATCTACATAGATTCAGCGTGCCCTTAACTCCATACTAAATGGTACCTTCCTCCTTCCTTTCTGTGGATCGCCTTTGTGGCGGATAGAGAGGCGTAAACTAACTAATAATCTAATCTAATCATTGCCTTCCTATTTTCCAGCTCATAAAACTTCTTCACCTTTTATCTTGTTTCATAAACTTCTTTCACAACTTACTGTTTCTATGCGCTGGAGGTATCGTGTGGAAACACACGATGTGCGTAGATTATCCGTTCCTTGAACTTCGTTGTAAATGGTGCCTTTCTTGTTCCTCTCTTTGGTCCCCTCAAGAGGATGCAACTATTGTATTTCTGGCAATTAGGGCTCTTAAGGGAAAAAGTTAGGTCCTGAGCTGATGGTTAAGTAGGCCTTCTTTTTGTCGAAATTAAATATGTTTAGTCGTATTAAGGATCATCTTTTTTCGTTGAGTGCTGTCCTGTTTTTCAATACCTCTAACTTTCTTCTTCAATTTCTATCTTGATTCTTTGCGCACGGGATCTTGTTTGGAAATACACCTTGTGCATAGATTCTGCGTTCCCTTGATTCTATACCTAATGGTACGGTGCCTTCATCTTCTCTTTCTTTAGAACGCATTTGTTGTAGTTAGGTAGGCTTATTAAACTAACTTACCTAATTTAAAAAAATGTTTTCTTTTGAACTCTTTAGTTGTGGTAAGGGAGGCTTTAACGAACATATCTTAACTTATCATGAATAACGAATAACGAACCAATTTAAAAGAGTAACTGCACATTTAATTCGAAGCTTTGAGACATTGAGAACATAGGTAATGTGTCGGGCATGTCTTGGTCATCTGGGTATGATTCATCAAGAATGGAAACATATATGCATGAAATTATTGCCATCGAACTTGAGCTGCTTTCAAATCCCTTTCAGAAATAGCTCTTGATTTACTTCTAGGAAAGACTAAAATAAATGAAGAACTCGGAGGTCACCGTAGTGACTTAAGGGTGGCAAAGGAGTAACTTGGTAACCTTGAGTTACTCTGGGTCGTTTTAAGGAATGTCAGTTGCTAAGGTCTTGGTGGCCTTAACCTTGCTTCGCGCCCTGGCAGGCAAAGTATGTTGGGAAATTGAAGCAATAAAATTCAGATTCAGCGTTGCCACATCGAAGGCATGCCGAGTGTGTAGTCAAAGCTATGCTCGGTACTTTAAACAATTTAAAGAATTTGTTTAAATTACTCAAAGTACCCAGTTTCGACTGTGGAGATTATTCTTAGGCAGGCACATAACTTTAAATTATATTTACGCACTATGGTATTAGTTTGCCTTTAATTTGATTCCCGATACTGAACGTTACCGTAACTTCTATAAAAAAGTACTGACCTAAAATTATATTTTACGTGCTCCGGCATCTGTTAGCCTAAATTTTGATACCCGATCCTGAATGGTACCGTTACTTTTATTTAAAAGATGGTACTTGAACGGATCAACATCTGTGCGAATTTAATATCCAAAAATGTTGGCCAATATCCTCGAATAGAGTCAATACAGCTCTGAGGCGATCCGTGGGCCCACTTTTACCTTGGGTGATAGTCTCTGCTCACAAGACGTGTTGGTTTCAAAGAACTGCTAGTTCGATTTTACTTTTTTCGTTGTAAAGTTTCTGCGCTAGTTAAATGTAAAATTTCAAAAAGAACGTTTTACGACAAGGATCGAGCTCTAGTACGTTCCCCAAGGATTGAAAGGATTTTTTTTGTTAACGGAAGAAAGTGTTTTGATCCTGACGGAATAAAACGTTAATGCAGTTAATTTGCGTTAATTTTAAATAGATATGGCAAATATGGTATTGTTTTGGTTGGAATATTTTGAAGATATCTCATTGAGCTTTCCTCTCGCAGTTATCTTATTAACTGCAGCTTAATTAAGGTGTCTAAATCTACATGTGGTTGTTTAATACGTTTTCGCGTTGATTTTCTGTGTTGAAAGTTTTAGCCTCTGCCATCGTAATTGGTACATGAGTTTTTCTTGAAATGGTAAGGAACCTTAATGTGGACGCATCTGTTCTTTGGTGTAAGTATTTTGTCATATTTTGATTTCCCGAGAAGTGATCACGGCTCCTGACGAGCAGTTTGATGCATGAGATAGTTCAGTTAATAATTTCTGCCGAGAATGCAAGCACTTCCTCTTGTTGCTTTTCTCTGCTACCTAGTAATATATAAAAACGTAAGACGACATGTGACCATTGAAGATGTGCAATATATATTGATAAATTCTATTATTTTAACACTGTGGATTCAAACGCAGCGGGGATTTATCCATTTTTCCTAGAACTGAAGTTCATTCCATTTCTTCAAGTCCCCTATTTAAAGTCTCATTGAAGTGCCACGTTGGACTGCTGAGGAATTTGGTTTCGTGTGGTGCAGTGTAGGGCTGAGGTTAAGCTGCCATTCATTCCTGGCTGAAAATTCCAGCTCATGAATAAATTCTTGCCGCTATGGCGATGTTCACCTTTGGGTAGGCGCCTCTCCGTGTGCTAGTGACCCTTGCTTGGCCTGCGCCAGGAGTGCTCAAGAATTGTGTTCAATTCCAAGCTGTTTGTGGCTGACTGCCCTATAGTTACAGTGGGCAGAGAGAAATGAATTTATGTCCATGATGTGTTCTTAGTCTCGGTTTTTCCTGTCTAATATGGTAGTTTTATTTGTATAATATAGTTTTTTAAACTTTAACGTTGAATACTTTTTATAAAAAATTCCATTTGAAATTTCTTACCTAGAAGCCATGAACATAAATGAGCATCGATGAATGAGTTTACACACCAAGGGACTATTGTACCCATCTTGGAAATAAGTTTCCGTATTCTCGATGGTCTCTTCTTTTTGATCCACGGCCCTGACCCTTGCACCTCTCCCTTCATGTGACCAACTGAGGTTTACGGCCAAACAAATAGAGAAGTCTAACTTCGTGCTAGGGCTTCTGACCGGTCTCCCTCTCTCATTCTCATTCATAGATAATCGTCAAGTCAAGGATTATCGAGGGCTCAGTATCCTGGATACGCACCACACCTTTACATTCCTCGCGTTAATTCGAATATATGCGACGTTTTTTCTTGTGTTTAGGTGCGCAGTAAGCGAGCATTCTGTGTCGGCTCCTTCTCTCTTTTTCGCGCTTTGTTTGTCTTTAGTCGTCCTTGTGCCAAAAACCTTACAAGTGCGCTGTGGTAAATGGGATGAAGCTCTTGCTGTGCTACGCCAACATCAATGTTACTGGGACGCAACATACCGCGTTGAAAGGGATTTTATTGAACGTTCTTCAAGTCTTGAGGAGGAAATTCGTGATAAGCCCTGGTCGTGGTATTATTTCAAATCATAATTGCCAATGACATTAAAACTGAAAAACTTCTTCAGACGAATATGATTGGTTGTTGACACTTGTTTCTGACAGTAGTTATAATCACGTAAAGTATGTAGATTATGAGACATATGGGAACTGTTATGAATGGATTAGATTCGTTATTTTTATTAACATCGAAATAATCATATAGTCCTGATGCTTTATGAACATAAATTGTATTTTTTTTACGAATTGTGTACGATTTTTCTGAGAAAATGTCCTGCTTGTAAAAACTCGCGTGTATGCGTCTGATATTTCGCCTTTCGGTGATGGATACGATTTGTTTGCTTTTTTTTGTGAAGTAAGGGCTAAATATTTTTTCTGAGGATGATATTAACCAACATTTTCTTAATTTTTGTAGTTCAATAGTTGAAAGTGGAGTCATAGATACTGATAATTGCAGTAATAAACGATACACAGTTTTCAAGTTTTTTAGTAGTCCTCTCGTAGCTATTGTTCTAGTTTGTTGGGGGTGTAATATTCATTGTTTACCTGAACCATAAAGTGTAACCTTCTAATCGCCGCACCTACTACCTACCATCGTCAATATCATCATCGGACAATTTTGTATACGGATATAGACATCTACGTTACTTTTTCGCGATACCTACTTATGCGGAATAATTTTTTTTTCTTCGGATATCATCGACTGTAAAAGCCAAGAAACATTAACATACATCGTAAACGTTGACTGACTTTTCTGCTGACATTGTGGCATTGATTTAGAAGTGACCGAAATGCAGACATCATTTCGCACTACCTTTTAGCTTTGGACTGTATAGTGTCAGGCATGAACATTCTCAACACTTCTGAACTTTTTTAGACTTTACCGGTGTTCACCTTCGGTGGGCCTGACAGGCATAGCTGGTATGGATCCCAGCAGGTCTACCTGATCATACTGAAGGCGAGAAAACTAAGTTTCCGGTTAGCTTTTCTGACTTGGCGGAGATAAGCTCTCCAGGTATGCAGGTCCTACATCCCCTGCCCCTCAGCCCGCTCGGATGATGCCCTCCGCCCCTCCCGGGTCTGCCAAACTCCCTCCGCCATCGACCTGGAATGCCCATACTACAGTACTCGAGGTCGAGGTTGCTTGCGTGGTAGTGGAGGTTGGTGGCCAGTGATGGTGGAAGGGGTAGAGGTAGGCGGTGGGTAGGTAACGGTCGAGATTGCGAGTGAGAGATGAAAGCGCTATAAATTAAAGTAAAGAATGAGTAGGAATGAATTAATGCAAGGGGATAAGTTACGGGAACTGGAAGGCTGGTGAATGGCGAGGAAAATGGATGAAGTACAGGGTAGGAGGAAATCGTTAAGATTTGTTAAGCTTGTTTGAGCCTCTCTAACTACTGGGGAAAATCATTGGTCACTCCATTGAAACAAATGTAAAGGTATTACCTAATTATGCTTATATCTTTTATTTTGACATGTTTCTACATGTATACTATATATACATGTAGGTTTGTTAAAAATACTTTCTGCAATGTTCTACCGTTTTTGTCTAGAGTTGTCAGAGACGAAGTTTAGCACGTATTGGACTGCTATTTCAGGCAGCTGAATTTGTCTGTGTATTTCAAGACTGTTTCGCAGATCCCCCAAGCAATTAACTACCTGATGCCGTTAGACCCTCGTTGTTAATCGTTGTTAATCTCATAGGCTCAGATATCTAACTAACTACCTGTCTCGTAAACGTGATCATGGACTGTAAACTGCTTTTTTTCGAGTAGACAAGGGAACACTTGTCACCGAGATGCGTACGACCAGTGAACACAAGTCTGAGGGAGCAAACTTGTCAACAGATCAAGTTTCAGAGTCATGCAGGCAACCGATAGAGGCAGCTGTCTCAACGCCGGTCAGGTGGAAATAGATGATCACCAGTCCTCAGTCCGTGCTCTTTAAAGAGTAACGGCCGGACATGACGGAACCGCTCCACGACCCCCGCCACTTCCGTGTCCTCACGATCCGCTCGTTAGTGCGGGGTGCTTGCTTGGCTTCGCGGTACTGCGCTACCGCTGCTGCTGCTGCGTGTTGATGTGTTGCTGCTGCTGTTGTGGTGGTGTTCGTGTCTTGTTACTATTGTGGTGTTGCTGTTGTGGTTTTCGTGTGTTCCTGCTGCGCGTTGGTCGCTTCACTGTAGCACAAGGAAACTTCGCGCTTTATTTTATGGCTGTTAACAATTTGACTTCGACAGGTAAAACTGAGTCTAAAATTCAGCTCAAATTTGAAGTCAAGTATCGTAAATAATGTTGGAAATGGCAAATATAAACTGGATCATTCTGTCATTTAGTTTTCATCTAGTATTTATGAAAATTAAGTTTTTGACTACTGGTCGATGAGAAGCATGATGAAAATTCCCTCTGTGTACCACCGGTGGCTCACGTCGCAGTCAAAGTGTTGATGCCTCGTGTGTGAAGTATTTTGCTGACTTGAGTATTTCGCTCTTGCTGTGTCTATGCGCAGAGTGTGGGGACACACTTTGTTCTTGTGGTCTCCTAATTCTGTACTAAATGAGGCCTCCTTATTCTCTTGGGAACACCCTTGAGCTAGGGAGGCTCAAACTATAAATTGAATTTAGCGCTGGTTTGGAAAGACTGAGGTCGATCAATCGACTAATAGCGCGTTATTATAAAAGAAGATAGTTCATTTCAAGGTAGCAGATAGAATGACAGTACTTGAGTGTGTTAGCGCTGGCCAAAAATTTCTCATTTCTCATGAGAAGTATCCGGGCTGCGATTTTCTTGCGGGCGACGAACGCTCTCGAAGGCTAGAATAGAATTCATTTTGCTCCTCGTCACGTACCTTGCTAGCATTTTCCACCTTTCTTTTATTTTTCTGAAGAAATTTTTAGTGCGGTCAGCGTCCGTCTATCCCATCGCAAGACGTTCGTCTTTCTGGTCGCCTACCGTTTCGAAAGACTCGGATCTGGCGGCGATGTCGCGCTAGCGTCGACGCTGTAGTTCCGGTGGGAACTGAACGCCGCCAAAACTATCAATTTGTCCACCTTAGGAGCGCAATGCTATAATCTGTTGTATCTTTTTAACACCTTCAAACACACATTTTAGAAAAGGAAAGACGCACGGGCTCTCAAGTATCAGTTCCTGAAAAGCTTAGAAGGAAAGGTCCCAAGAATTCTGCATTGTACATGAGAAATTGATTTTAAAAGACCTAGAAATGGTTTGTAAATTCTCACCAATAGTGGAAAAAGAAGTGTTTTTACTGATCCTCAATCTCAAAACTGAATCTCACTACGCATTTATATTTCGTTAGTTCCATGTTGATGTTAATTCTGTGACGCATTATTTGAATTACGATCTTTTAACGGCTAACCACTTGGATGTGGATGACACGAACATAACACACGAGTCGCGTAGTTTGGAGTCGTTTGCTTGTTGATAGCGCCTGACCTCTTCAGCGCTTCTTGCTGTGTTAATGACGGCTGTAGCCATACATCAAAGATTCAGCGGCTCATACGACCAAACAGACGAACGTCTTAACACTGGGGTAGACGGACGCTGACCGCTCTAAAAATAGTTGCAGGAGATACTTGTGTACAGTATTGAGTTGGTAGTTTGGAAGGCCTCATCTTTCTTCTTCCTTATGTGGAACACACTTCGTGCATAGATTCCACGTTTTTATTTTTTTCTATAGTCAATGGAGTTTGCATCCTTCCTCTCTTTGGAACGCCTTTGCTGTGGTAAAAGAGGCTTAAACTAACTTGTAATTTAACCTTTCCTCTTTCTAGTGCTAGCACGTGGGAGTGACCGGCGTTCCGTTCCGGATTTGTCTATTTGCAGTTTCCCTCATTCTTACGTTTTCCGTCTCGCTGGCATGCTCCCTGCATCTGTTGAGAACTACTCGGGGGCAGGATTAGATAGGTAGCTGAATTATTGTAGTGACTCTTTACGGCGGGAAGTTTACCAGTAAGATCAAACGGTTCATGAGCTTTTGTTGCATAATTTAACCGCGCCGCTGCTAGGTAATGATTTAAATTTTAATAAAAAAGTTTAATTTTAATGACAGAAGCATATTCATTCAAAGGAGTTGTGAATATAATTGAATAATTATCGTGTATCGTTGTAAAATGTAAATTGACTTGTAATATTTTGAAAAACCTTGAGCATACCAAATAAAAGTTCATACTAATATTCACTCTCGCATTAAAATTAGCGTCATGTTTTACACAACGACGAGGAGAGGGAGAATGAGATATCGAGAACATCGCGACGACATACCGCCTGATTATCGATATGTGAAACCAAGACTGAAACATTTTGTGTTTGGTAATGGAGAAGAATAGGCTTCTTAGATTGTTCTTCAATTTTCCGTGGTGCATTACTATTTAACACTTAATTTCGTTTTCGTTATTTTTTTGAAATTCATGTTCATGAAAACAAAAGTACAGCATATTATTAGTAACTGTATGTGCGTGACTCTCAATTTGTAACTTTATTGGGTATACTCACGGGCATCAAATTATGAACATGGGAAAGTTTTTGTTACGAAATTGGCGAAATGATTCTTTTGAAAGCTTTAGACTTGCATTCCAAGTGTAAAGGTTTCACAATTTTTGTTAATAGAGATATTTTTAACATTGAATGAGCATGCAAATATCATGAACTTCCGTTGAAAGTTGAGTCGTGCAGAGTGTTGTAACTTTTTTACTAAAGTTATACATCTATCTTCCATAAGTATTCTGAACGAACACCCACTCGTAGCTGTGATACCGCTGAACACGTGAGGTTGGTCACATGTGCTCCTGAAGCCTTGCTTGTGTCCAGGCCACGGTAGAGGAAATAAGGTAGGGTCATTTCTATGGGGGAAATTGCACTTCTTCTTGTTCGGGTAGCCAATAGAAAGGCTTTATTTCAAACTAACTTTATGACGTCACCAAACCGCAGTGTCGTTAGGCCAATAGTTGAGACGGATTTGGGAGTAGCAGTGCTACCAGACGCAATATGAGCGCTGCTATTGGTTCGTTGCCGTGACGTCAGCACACCCACACAGTCGACGAAAAAAAGACTGGTTTGAACCTATCTTGTTTCCTTTACCGTGGTCCAGGCCCGCCTATGGTTTCGCAAGGGGTAAAAACGCACAAAAGTTAATTTGCTTCTGCGTCGTATTATGAACTGTGAAATGTTTTTTTGCGATACAAAGCGGCAAACTATAACATGCCACCAGGTTTGCTCACGTTATGTTAGAAAATGTTTTGTAGCTTGAATGCTCGAAAAGTAATTTTCGGGTATGGGGTGCTCTGCAGTTGATTCCACAAATCACACATGCGATACGAAGCTGTTGTAGAAACATAGTTTGGATGATTCTGATACTTAAGAGTTAAGATAGACATCAGGAACTAGTCTGGAAGTTTTTTTTTGTCTTGCGTGTTCATTATTGTTTTTATTTACGGTTTTCATTACATTTTTGCCTTCTTATTCACGGTAACAAATAATTACTGTGAGAATAAAAGAGAAACTATGCTTGTGCTGCACTGTAAGCAATGCACATAGATCCTTCCGCACTTTTATTCAGTGTCAGAAATTTGATAAACTTTGTTTAGTGTGTGTATTTGCATGATTCTTATCAAGATGTGAGGAAGTTAAATTTCATCTGGGCCAAAAATGGTCGTGCAATAAATGTCATTATAAGTAGTGATGTACTGATACCATTTTTTTGGCCGATACCGATACCCATTTTTTGGCCGATACCGATACTCCGATACTTGGAAATACCGATACTTTGACCGATACTACTACCGATACCGATACTTTTACAATTATATTAAACTAAAACCATTTAAGCCCTACATGGGAGTTAAAATGAAATTATTCACTAATATATCTAATAATATAATAACATTGATAATAAAGTTTTTGAATATGAAAAATATAACTGCTCCTGCTCTGTTAACTATATTGTTCAGAAAAAAAAAACGAAACGAAATCCATTCGATAGATAAGTGTTTCTAATTGTATTGCAACGTAATGTAGACTAGCTCTAAAAGCAACTGGTTCCAAAAGTGGACCAAAACAATCGAACGAGGTTTGAACGAAACTTCAACTAGGTTTGNACTTCGACTAGGTTTGGACGAAACTTCGACTAGGTTTGGACGAAACTTCAACTAGGCTTGGACGAAACTTCAACGAGTCGTTGAGTAACCATGAGTCAACAAATAGATGCTAGAAAGCAATTGAAAATGACTAAATTTAATATAATGGTAAAATCGCCCTGTAAGATGCTAGATTTTGCATTTTAATGCTATTTTTCTTGCTAGGTGATAGATTTGTTCATTAATGCCAAGTTGGCAACACTGCAGTCCAATGTCATAGTTTGATTCGTTTCCTTCACAAAGTTTTTCGGTTGCGTCATCTTTCCGCTCTATTGTCGTGTGAAACCGTAATTAGCATGTTTGAACAAATAAGTATTCACTGTTTAGCAATCTTCACTTGCCAACTGAGGTTATTATCCGACTAAATTTAATTTTAAGTGATATTTTTCTCCATTTACAGGCGTAAATTAGTAATATAATGTAGCATTTAGTCTCAGAAATAGCAGCGTGAACGCAAGCAATTTACGTATGTACTAACACACCATGTGCAGGAGAAGCAAACACGGCTCTTTTCGATTTGGGTGCCTATCGAATTTTAATTTTTTTTTTTTTGCCAAAGTATGTATTTTGGAGTGAAAAACACAAAAATAAAAACCATTTTGTGGAGAAATTATTTATGAAGCTCATATCCATTAATATTTTATGAAAAAACTGCGGTTTCTCGGGACGTTTTCGCCACGCAAACTCATGCAGACAAGAATCTATCATTTGTCGGTGAGTGCCTCCCTGACGTTTTTTTCATTTTTAGACAATGCTATGCACTCTCAATCATTTGAGTGTGTCCACCTGTTGCACGGTCCACGAAGTTTTCACTATGATTAACAGTCAGGTGTTTGAAATTATACCCTGGGTTAGGTTATGTTAGGAACAATTAACGAATAATTTCTCCACAAAATAATTATCATTTTTGTGTTTTTCGCACTAAAATACATACTTTGGCGAAAAGAAAACATTAAAATTCGATAGGCCCCGACACCGAAAAGATTCGCAAACGCGCAACCAACTATAAGATTGTTCGTGAATTTTTCAAACGTCTTAAAATAGAAGAAAACTGCAGAATTTAAAATGTACGGCGATTTACATGCTAAATTAAAGTAATTTTATTAGCTTCGTAATATATGACGATCTAAAAGCTAAATTAAAATAGAATTTTCAGCTACTTCTCTATTACATTTATAAAAACTTTAAAATGCACCGTCAACTTTATTTAATTGGTTTGATTTTTGTTAGCCTGTCATATACTTTGAGAAATGGGAATTGGGTCAAACTATACAGGTTTTACGTAGCTGTAAAAGTATGATCATTTTATATCGCTACTGTGTTTAACTATTCACGGAACATAGCTCTCACTTACTGGCCGTACGTGACTCATCGGGAATTCAAAGTAATAAATTCAGTTAGCGGGCCTGATTAAATGCTGTTATTCAACAGTTAGCTAACAAATTTACTAGGTATGAATAGGCTCTTTATTTGAATATACTTTTACTTTCATGATATATGACTTTCATTTTTATGATAAAATACGAATTATGGGAAAGTATCGGTAAAGTATCGGTCGGATTTTGCTGATACCGATACCAGAAAAATGACCGATACTTGCCGATACCGATACATCGGTACATCACTAATTATAAGCATTATATTGATTAATCATACTATAGGTTTAATACAAAAGCTACCTTCCAAACCATTCTGAATGTAGAGGGCGGTGTTCTGCAATAACGCCTGCATTAACACCATCGTTCGTTATTGCCTTTGTTCCATTAGCGAATGAGAATCCGCTGCTGTGCGTCAACGCGTTGATGGTCTGAAGAATGGGGAACGTGCTCGTACTCCACTCATACCCATTACGATTACTGTATCTGTTAGCGTAATCAATTTTAAACGATGGCCATTGCAAAAGTGAAATAGTTATCTTGATAGGATATTATGATCGATATCTAGGCTAAAATTGATACCATACTTAATGTCGAAATTTTACTTGTATACGGCACTTATGTTTATTTGCAATTAATATTTATACCAGGTTGTACATACAACGCAGGAATGTGTCACATGTCAGCACACGGATGTTTTCGGATATTTTTATCTGAATGAAATTACACTTATTTTAGGGTATACTGTGAACATTGTATGGTACGCTTTTAACTGAGGAGTAAAAATTAACTTATGCTCAATTACCGCTCACGTCTGTATTTCTTTCTTTTGATGTGTTTGAGAAGCTGAACAGCCATTTTTTGTTGTTGTTGGTTCCGCTCAAAATATATCGCGAAATTTATCACTACGTTTAAACTGCGGTTAACGCCTCAATAAAATTGTTATAAAGCAATTGAAATTTTTAATTTAGGATGGTTACCTTGATTTATGCCCTACTTGTGAACTTTATTTTTGGTCAGCACCCACTGCACGCAACCGTCAGTTTATGGAGGCGGTGGACACTTGACCGACTGCCCACGCTCATTGCCTCGCAGCAGATATTTTTGCGTCTATCTTACTGTTAGATTATTAGGAACTTCTATTGGAGTTCTTCGTTGTTGTGTCGCGCTGTTGGTGTACCACAGAAATGGCAGTTTTTAGGCATTTTGCAAATGCGGTCTGTTGCATTGTGCGATGATGAAACTTGGTAGGAAGTCGCTTTCACATACACTGAATGAACGGAATGGTTATTATTTTTTGTTGCTGAGTATTTAGTTTCGTTCAGAAACATAGATCTGTTGGTGCTCATAGACAAACGCTCGTAAATTGCCTCCTCATCGCATGCAGAATGATCTGACCCCGATTTATCTTATCTTTTTTGCCATCACTCTCCGTCTTGTATTGCTCCAAATAAATTTCGGGTTTACTACCGGATCAGATTGGTGGGAACTGAAGTTCTTTCTTCCATTAATCCTTGTTTTGTTTCGGTCTGATTTATATGCGGTCTTGCAGTTGCCTGTGTAGTTGAGGACCTGCCATTTTCTTCCTTTTAATTTCCATTCGTGAGAACGAACGATGTTTCGATGTGCTATCAAAGTCCTTTATATTTCATCTTGATGGATTCATTGCCTTTCATTCGTGTGGGCGACTTTGAAGAGCTGCAACCTATCAAACATGAGCGCATATTGAAGGTTGTGACGATGCCCACGATACTTATGACGCTACTTGACGCTGATCACAGGTGCCGGATAATTAATCCGGAGTGATTGATTGATCGACAACCTGAAGTCCGATTTTAGCACTAAGAAATACTGCATGAGAAACAAAGCGCCTTGTTATTAAATGATTTGAATGACTATTTTGGTGGTAAGTATTTGTGTCTTATGTCCAACTTTTGGAATTCTACCGATCCTTAGCCTCACAACCTGGTGCTATTTCTCACTAGTGAACTAATTTTCTGCTACTACATATTGTTCAAAGTTTAATCGGTCATTGGTGATGTTAGATCGATGCTTGGTAGTACACCAGTAAAATTGAATCGTTCAGTTGAAATATACCTGTGGTAAATAACAAATTGTGATTCAGTGGTATATAACCAGTTTTTTAATCATCAGCCGCTTCTGTAGCAGCGAAAATACTAGCAAGTCTGGTTTAGCAATGGAAATAAAGAGAACTTCTCTAAAACTCTAGGTGTGTGTCTGCATGGCATAATAATACTCTCTTCAGTGGCATACCTACGCACATGTACGTCGAATCAATGGATAACACTTGCATACACAAGACCCCAATGGAGTACACGCACACACATAGAGACCGCTCTGTTGTAAGAGGCGCTAGCGCTTCTAACCGGACAAGTAAGTTTTTATGCACCATAATGGGCGATGGAAGGACCGTTAAATTCTTCCTCTTATAGTTGAACGTCAGGGCTTGAGAGCCCGCGCTTAATGTGAACACTCTGCGTGCGGTCGCCAGCACTCGGCTGCTGAAGTGACAATACTTCCGGACGCGGCTTTTATTGATCTTAAGCGCATGAAAATGTGAGTGTTGATAGAAATTTTACCGTTTTGACGTATTGAGGTGTTTGCGAGGATGCATTCTGTATCAAGATACTGCTTTATTTTTGGTCGTCATAGTGGCAACTCAAAGAAAATATGATACCTCATCGATGACGTCTGTGCTGGGTTAGTTATCGTGTGTATGATACGACGCCAAGTTGATGTGTCCAGTGGCACTCGTGGAAACGCTCGTATGTGATAGACTTGCCTTTTTTAAAGTCGATGTGGAAGCAGCATTCAAGTGCAGAAACATTAATGCAGCGTTACATACATCATTGTCGCGGGGACGAAAGTCTTCTTGCACCGTTGCTGCATGTGCCTCTGCAGTGATTCCACCAGTTGACTTCACTGAGCTGAACCGACCTACAGTGGGCGGCTATACAGTATACGGCTATACAGTGGGATCACTATTCACAAATCGTATGTTCTGGCAATACATGATTCATTTCCTCTTGTGCAGTTTTACAGCACTAAATTCCTTGTGACCGCTATCGACCTCCTTTGCAACAAGAACTATTGGCGCAATGTACTGCTCTAAATCGACCGTGAAGTGCCTTACTGCGCTTTACTGTAGGAAACCATCGGAGACTGCGCCGAATTGTGTTGTACCTGCGTATACCTGGAGCAGAACACTGCCCAGTGGATGGTTTTTACCTCGCTGTGTGCGCACTCAATTTGTGTGCGGACGTGAACGGGTTCAGAACAAAAGACATGTTCTCTTTAGGGAATAAAAGTGTATGTGTTTACAAGGGACTTGGCTGTACGTTCTCTTGAAAGTTCTTGATTTTTGTTTTCGATTTGTTTTATCGTACTTGAGCTATCACTCTCATTTCAAGTGATGGTCGAACAAATATAAGCGTTTTGAAGTGCTGAGAATATATTTCTATACTTAATTTAAATTACTTTTACTCGTATTTATTCTTGAGCTCCGTAAGTTTTCTTGAGAAAATCTTGGTACTAATTAGTTCGTAGGGTTTTTAGGGACTTAGTTCCTAGACTTTTATTTAAATTTCATTATTATAACATTTTCAATAAATTCATATTCATAAACATTATATACCCTTTTGTTCACTAGTACGTGTGTTAATAGTGCGTTGATGTTTCCGGTTGTCTTTTTATATTTTAGAAACTTGAATTTACTTCTTCTAATCATTGCTGCGTCTTCTAGTCGTACATTCCAATCTTCATTTTCTGATCCTTCGCTCCGCATACCGCGATGTATTTTATTGTACCAAATATTGTCAGTTAGGGATTCTCTTTCGTCCGGCTACGTCATGCAATACAAGGCTCCCTCCCACACAACGAAGCCCCTGCCGCCTCTGCCCGCCTTTATTTACGCTCGTGGTTTCTATTGAAGTGCCTAGGCCTAAGCTCCTCGAAGGCATGCCTTGCACCAGCTCTGCTGCGAACAGGAGAGGATTTTTGACAAAGGTCCAGAGCTAATACAAGCACCATTCCACGAAATCGATTTACAAAAACTTTCAAGTTTAGCTGAAGAATGATTCATAAGAGAAGCAAGATTTCAAGTTACGACCACGCTCAAATATTTGAGCCGAGCTTGTTTGGGTAACTTCTGATAACCGGTGCAACTTCCTGCTATGTTGACAGGAAAATATATTGAGCATGCGTAAATCATACCCGATGTCTCATTCAAGCAATTTTCTGTAAGCTCATTAAGATGCTTCTTCCTGCGCTTCGTCTGCGGTGCACTGGGAGCGGTATCCAGGATACTGAGAGACGGAACCGTGCACGGCTCGGGCACGCACGGTATGTGGGAGGGGAGGGTGGGGGGTGGGGGGAAGTGCGGGGTGGGCGCGGGGGTTTCTTCCCATTCGCTACTGTTGCTGCTACTGAGCTTGCGTGTGGGCTGCGACACTGGAGTTACGACTGACATCTAGCACTGGTAGTGGCACCAGGTGTCATTACCAGGTGACACTGGCACCTAACACTGGTAGTGGCACCTGGTGTCATTACTAGGTGACACTGGCACCTAGCACTGGTAATTACATGTAAAAACTGTTGTCGCAGCTTGCAAAGTATGTCAAATGTGGTAAAAATAAATATGAACTATGCAAGGTAATTACGTAATTTAGTTCAAAATTATTTAATATATTAAATTTTTCACATTTGACATACTTTACAAGCTGCGACAACCATTTTCAAATGTAAGAAAACGAGAAGATGAGTAATAGTCGGTACACTTTAGTAATTCAAACTTGGAAGCGAATGGCAAGTAGATATTTTAAATGCTGTTATTTAGTTTGCTCGTGATCTAAGGTTCTGACGATTTATGGAGCATTGTTTCCTATCTTGATCCTTCGACTACTAATTTCCACACTCGGAAGGTGTGAATTTCATTTATAACGCTATAATCTACAACTCAGTTGATGGCTGCTGAACTGAACTCTAGGAAGGGGAGCACGATTTCTATTTACTGAATTGAATATTACACAGACTAGTGGAGTCTGGTTTCACAGGGATAGTTATCATTCCAAGCATTATCACAAATCCTTCACTTCAAACCCTTTGTGTTGAATTTTGTGTGCGTGGCTTAAGTCAGTGCATCTCGAACTAACCATTATCTCAATGTGGGGAACTGGCAATTTCTTCCATATGCTAGGGACCGGGAGCATCTCCTTGTGATGTAAATCTTCGTCGGAAACACGTTCTATCGCGGCCGGTGCCCACAGTACCATTTGAGCAGCGCTGGCTTAACTTATTGTCAATACCAGTTATATTTCCCGACAGGTTAAGAACTGAAGTTCAATATTCAACTCAAATTAGGGGTAATTTTAGAGATCAATTTTGAAAATAACGAACATTAGATTGTGCATTCATTTAATTTTCATGAAGTATTTGTGAAAATTGAGTTTGTGACTGCTGGTCGGTCAGCAGCATTATGTAAATCCCCTTACTGACCATCGGTAGGTTACGTCGCAGTCATCGCAGTTACGTCAAAGTGTTAATTCCAAAATTCAATGGTGCCTCCCTTCTGTTTCTTCTCTTACGAACACTTTTGTTGTGGTTTGGGAGGCTCAAACTATCTTATCTAATTTTCCTTGTTTCAACACTACCAATCGCACTTCAGCCAGCCACATTCGGTGCTTGCGTTCTTTGTCGTGCTCATTTTTTAGCAGTGTTTGTTGTACTCTTGCTTGTACTTTTTCTATGCTCACCGCACTTCACTGCTATTGCTGTGAAGGATTCTTGCATGTCGCAGCTGCCGAATGAATCATGAGCTTGCGCCAGACAAATTACAACGCTCCGTTACATGCAAATATTATGCGAATATGAACCGTTAGAACGTGTTCTCTTCAAATGCGTTGTTCTTGACGAAGAATCGGGCCCTGTTTTTATATTATATTCTTCGTTTTGTTGTTAGTTACTGTGAGCTCGTTTTTTTGTAGCGCTTGTGAAAGGATGTCTATGTACTTTACGTCACGTTCCTCACCTTGGTGAATTTTTATTTATAATTTTTTTGTAATGGAGAATATAATTTTCATCGAGGAATTTTTTGTTACTTAAAGATGTGATCGCAGTTCATCAATATAATACAAGTGTGGGGTTGAGTGGCATCTGTACGCCGTGCATTGATAACAGACCTGATCATACATTATTCCTGTACCTGAATTGCAATCGGACGTGTAAATGAGAGCCGAAAGCTAAATTAATAATCCAGTGTCAATACTATGATCAGCGCCTTAGTTATAGCCAAGGGAAAAATTATAGAAAAACATACATTATAACCAATGCCTGAGATATAACGAATCCATAAATTATACCTAATTCCTTACCTCTCAGGGCTCATAGGATAGATAAGAGGTTAGTTTGGTTTGTCTTTTATGCTATACAGACCGGCGTTCGTAGGGGAGAGATTAAGTTACCTCATCTATGCATAAAAAGGCGACTTCTGATTTTCGTGCCCTCTTAGCTTCTTTATGTTTTCATGCCTTCTTCCCATCTCATCTTTGTCTTTCTCATCTTTGCTCATTTTATGCGCGGGGTCCTTTGTGCAGGAACTGACCTCGTACATGGATTCTGTTTTCTACACTACATGCTTTATGGTAATTTCTCTTCGCGCTCTTGAGATCGCATTTGTGACGAGGGAGTCTTGAACTAAAAAAATAGGTATAACAACAATAATTTGGTCCCGCAGAAAATATCCCACTGATTAACCTTTCATAGGTAGGTAATCTTTGAAAAAAGGGTTTACTTTATATATATCAACTATTTTCGAAATGCCTTGTTCTCGTTTTTAGTATTTGACTGAATAAAAAGTCAATAGGCGGAGTCAGCTCATTTTTATCAACTTCAGTTCGCTCAGGTGTAAGTTAGCTTTTTATCCTCATCTTCTCAACCACTGTGCGTAAACTTTAGATTCATTTTCTGTTTTTTTTTTCGTAGTGCTCACCTTGCTATAGTGTTCAGAATTTTGTCACGTTCTTTTCCATTTTCTCAACCTGGTTGCTGCTTCTGGAATAGCATTTGGTTTCTTATTGTAGTTTATTATTCGCCGTACAAGTATTTTGAGCCACTGCCGTCTTTCCCAATTACTTCCGACGAATGACCGCCCACCTGAGCGCGTAATCTTCCAGAAATTGGATGCATTGTGTGCGGTTGAGCGCTTCAAATGACTGAGGCTCCGCCCCCTCCAGTTGTTATGTGGTGGTCAGCTCGCTCTGCGCCTCCACATTCACTTCTTGCTTCAATTTCTATTCAATTTTTTCTTTTTACAGTCTTGTCACGAAAAGCTCGTATTGTTGTGGTAACATGGAACTCTTACGAAAATGTTTTTAGTGGGCTTTGTTACTGTTTTTTCTCGTTATTTGGTTTGTACTTGCTGTAATTAAGTGGTGCAGCTCAACAGTTTCCCAGCATCACGCTTTTTACTGGCTATAATTTGGTTTTATTGCGTATTCGCTCATAATTTTTATTCGCTCATAATTTTTATTCGCTCATAATTTTTATTCGCTTTTCATTTTTATCTTTCTTCTGCTTCAAACTTCATTTAATATTCTAATTTTGCTAGCTGTTGCTAGCAGTATATATCTGAAAATATGTACACTTTAATTAGAAATATTAATCTTGTGTGTAAATTGTTGACCGTAAGTGCGATTGTGTGTGCTTAACTTATAAGTAATTTTCATGCAAAGTGTAGAGAGTTCAGCTCACTTCCAGAACCACTTATCTGAAATATTGTCTCAATTCAAAAGAAGTCTGCCATAAAACTTCTTATCTGAGTGTCCGGATCCGGTATGAAATTGATTGCCAGTTGTAAACCTACCGGGGAGGTTCAGTTATACATATAACTGCCTGTCACTACCTGTTGTGGAACTATGTCAGCCATAAGCCTGTCCGCCGGATCTCATTATAAAGCTGCCACATGTGAGACCGGCAACTGCATGCTGGTTGCCTATAAAACTGCCTGCCATCAACGATATCTTTTTTCCCTCAGCGATTTAATTGCAAGCAAGGCAAATGCGTTCATGGTTGTCTTTAAGATGTCTAGAAATATTTGTTTAATTGGTGTCGTGATTTAGGAGACCACATCGCCGAATTCATCAAATTCTTATTCATTACAAGAGCAGACTTGCTCTTTAGGTTTTTACGAGAATGCGAACACCGTCAATTAATTGAGTTTTTTTAATAAAAAATCTCTTTAATTTTCGTTTCTAGTTTGCTGTCTTAAGATAGGTATCTGCTATACGTGAAGAGAATAAAAGAAAAGGCTTGTGTGCTGGTTTATCTTCTCTGCTGCAATATACACATTAAAGAATCATTTGAGTGTGTTGTTTCCATTACAAAATATGTTGGCGTCCGGTAGGCACATGCACTGCATACCCTGGGATGCGTTCTAGAATGCACGAATGGGCGCATGATTTTTTTTTTATTATAACACTCCTCAAGATGAGTGATGTTAGATACATGCTTCTGCCAGCCCCGTAAAGAAGTCGCACACGCAACTCGAAAAGGTACTTACTTACGTCCTGCAATTCCTGCTTGACGGCTCGGTGTTTCCAGACACTCTTCAGGAAACATAGAATGGGCAATAGGTTTAGGTTAGTGGGGCTTGTCTATCCTATCCTGTTGGGACTGGCGCTCCAAGGGGTATGCTGTTCGATTACCTGGGACTTCCATCTTTCTTGCCCAGTTTGTTTCTTCGAGCGCTCATAATTTCTTGACTTTTTATTTTTAGTCTTTTCTCCTTTCCATTCCTAACTTCCTGTTTCAATGCTCCTAATATCCCGTGTCGAAACACACCTTTTATAAATAGTCCCGTCTCTTCGCTTTCTTGAAGTCGCATTTTATGTGGCTGGGAGGTCTGAAATAAATAATGATAAAAAGGGCTCCCAGACATTCCAGAACATGTGCTATGATACTAAACAGTATGTCCCACAGAAACCCGAACCGAGTATTTATTTTCCCGTATCAGGATTACCGTCATAAGAATACCATAAGCATTTAATTTCTAGCAAAATTATCCTTCAAAATTAACCTATAGAAAAGGTATTACTGACTATGATGGTATTACTGATACGGGAAAATAAAAACTGTTCGGGTTTTTGTGGGACATCTGTATTTTCGCCAGAGATGTTCCTCCAATATATAAATAATGTGATGCTGTTGATGTTTACGAGCGCCTCTCATAAAGAGAATGTGAAATCTCGTGTAGTACGCACGCGTTTGTGTTGTTCAAGTTTCATCGTGTGGAATTTAATTTGAAGAGCTCATTTTTTTCTACACAAATCGTTGGTTTATCCACAGATTACTCTTGCCAGAGTGTTATTCCTGTTTTTTGAACAGGAGTTCATACGGTTATGTATACAGTACACCTGAGTTATGCTGTGAAGCAAGAGCGAGCGGTTAAGCGTAGTCACGCTGTCTATAATTAATAACTAGTTGTAATACTGTTCATTGTGTGATGTGTAATCTCTTATAAAATCTTGAGCATTATTTCTCCGATTTCATTCTTATTCTTCCTAGACATTGTGATGAGTCATAATAGCAGCTGCGTCCATCTTTATTGTTGCAGTAGTGAGACCCACAGTAAACCTGTTGGTCTGTGCACGATCTTATAAATTAAAAAAAAAAAAATCCAGCGATGGTAGCAATGCTACGGTGGAAGCTGGCGACATCACTGCAGGGGCAGCTACTGGTCTTCTCTCATTCTCATCGGTCTGGCAAAGTGTAAAAGTGTGTTCAACTTCAATTACACGATAAAACGATCAAGCCTCGTTTGTTAGCGACTGCGTTCGCCCATTCAGGAACTTTCTTTATAGACGTTTTGAAAAAAAAAGTACTTAGCGAATAGCGACACACTTAAGTGTTTGGACCGGAATTCTCGAGTGAAGCTCGCTCTCATAGTTGATTTGAGAGAGACTCATCCATGGAATGGCAGTTGTCATGAGTTAAATACCGATATTTTTAGGGCCGAAAATTTTCTCTCGTTTTCGTTATGAGCTTGAGTTTGAATAGTTTAGCTCTTAATGAAATGAGTATCGTTTTTTTAACACTAACTTTGTTAATCTAATCCCCCTCAGGGGGATGCAATTATTGTATCTACGGTAATTAGCATTCCTTGGGAGAAGAAGTCCGAGCTGAAGGTTAGGCAGGCCTTTTTTTGTTGAAATAGTATAGTTTTTGTTTTTTAATGGGATGTACTTTTTTTGGTTCACTGCAGTCCGTTTTTTCAGCTCCTATCATTTTCTTCTTCAAATTTGATCTTGTTTCATAAACTTCTTCCAATCTTGCTATTTATGTGCAGGGTGTGGGAGACCTACCTCGTCCATAAATTCCCGTCTCCTTAATTCCATATTTAATGTCCAGTTTTTCTTTAAAGAAAATGCCGTTCGACTCGCCGAGATAAACTTGTTACGGTGAAGTTTTTCAAGTTCGCATTCTGTAACGCGGTATAAATGCATACTTATTATATGTAAAATAAGATAACGCACGCTTTATATAGAGTATGTATAAAATTTAATATGCACTAAACCTGGTCGCTCCTTAGTTTTAAAAACATGTACGACATTTTGTTTCATATTTTTTCTACTATGACAATAAAAAAAATGAAACAACTTTTTTCCCAGGTAAATCGATATCAAAACTATTTCTTCATGAAAAGACTTTTTGAATTCTTGAAGCTGGCTTTAAATTTCCTCGTGTTGACTTATTGGGTTTAGATGAAGAATTCTCGTCTTCCACTCATGGTACTTACAGCAACGTCATGTGTCATGGGAAGTAAAGACTGTCCTTCTAAGGCGTTCTACTTCTATGCGTCATTGTTTTTTTTCTAACCCTTATTTACAAGCCTTTTAAAACTTGAGAGTAACATCAAGGGAAAACATTATTATTTTTTATTGCAATCTTTCGTTCAACCATTGACATGGCTATTATCTTATGTATGTTTACCAATTAATGATCTCAGTTCTGCAACAATTGTAAGTCAATGGTATGCAGTGTAGGTGTCAATTTATTAAAGATAAACTGCTTCTCTTATTACTTTTTCTTGTCTCTTTCCTTTAGAGACTTTATAGGTGAGAAACGTAGCTTTGATTCAAGTACTTCGCTGTTAATTGCGTGTACCGGCCGCTGCAACTCTGTATGTACAAAAACTCGGATGCAGAGAAACCTACCCGTTTATTTTGAGTACTATTTTTGGCAAGTGCATGTAGATACTTGGAGTCCGTGGTGCAGCGTGGTGGTGAGCTTATCATTGTGTATCAGTGCTACACAGCTCACCACTCTCCCTGGCTCAGCTCTTATCCTCCCTGCCATGCTTGGTCGGTGCCGCCTTGTAGCACACACACTTCTGCACTGTTTTGGTCCCTCACCTTTGTTATTCCTCTGCATATTACTGCATAAACTGACGTACTTTTCGCCGTCTAGTGGTGGCCTTTGAAACTAATGGTGAGCCATGAATTATCGATAAACACTTCATTGAGCAGGCAAATTGCTGAACTTCAAATTCCATATTTGGTTTGTCTGCCGAGAATAATTTGCTTCTCTTTCGTAATAATTCTCCCCTCGGGGGGATACAACTATTCATTCTATGGGAATTAGAGTTGAGGGCCCGAGCTGTAAGTTGTGCCTTCTTTTTGTTGAAATAAAAGTTTTTTTGTTATGTTAAAGACCACCTTTTTTCAGTTTACTGCTGTCCTGTTTTTCAGTTTCTACTACTTTCTTCTTCAACTTTTATCTTGTTGCATAAACTTCTTTCCCAACTCACTGCTTATATGCCCCTTCTGCATAGATTCCGCGTTCTTTTATCTCCATACAAAATGGTGCCTTCCTCTCTTCGATACGCTCTTTTTTTTTGCGGTTGGGGAGGCTTAAACTAACATTTAATCTAATCTTCGTAATAATTTTAACCTTTTATTACGATTATTTTGGATTTTCATGTGTATCAGATTTAGAACAAATTTTGAAAATTCCTTTGTAATATTTTAATGAATCATTTACGCATAGGTTTAATCGTCTGCGTCCGAGGTGTTTGTTTCTTTTATGTTTCATTGCTCACGAAGTTAAACTTGTAGAAGTGCCTGTAGTAAATTAACGTTTTAAACTGTTCCTTTCATGCGGAGTATTTTTAACCGTGCGTTAAGGTTTCCTCTTGACGAACATCGGGTTTTGGCGAAGTTTTCAACTATAGCATAATTTATTTTTTGTTTTTACAATACTTAATCCGACATTTCTCAGCGTATAAGTGTAATCTACAAACAACATTTATCCTGTTTTTATTTTAGTCAATTCAATTTGTTGTGCGATTCACTGTTGCGTGGTGTTACAAACCACCGTAAAGTTCTTCATTTTGTTGCCTCGAAGTAAAGGTTTTCTAAAAATTTTCGTAACTCTCTATATATATAACGAACATTGAGGCGTAATGTCAACGCTGCCTGGGTAGTGATCCAAACATTCAAAATACACGGTATAAACTGTGTATCCAAAGTAGACTGCGAGCATGAAACAGTTTATGTGTGGTGACTGGTACTTCAAAGTTATAAATAACAACAGATTGCATTTATTTATTGAATTCCGGTGTAATCTGTGGAGCAAATAAATCTCTACTCATACTTATATGTTAGGCGTAAATTTAAATTTGAGAGTTTACACGTCGATGTGCGTCATGGGAGCAGCGATTCTTCTGTACAAATTCCAATAAAAAATACCGTCATTTTAAAACATCTTAATTTTCAACGAAACTTGTATGTCAAGATCAGAGAGTGGGCTTCGCATTTACATTAATCTCAAGCAGCATACAGATTTAAAAGTTCCTTCTTCGTATTGTCATTCAATTTCTCCGTATCCACGCTACGTACATTGCTGAGGCCTCGTAAATGCAAAGCGGGCGGCGATGTGGAGAGCTGCGGTAGGGTGGCGGGCGCTGGGTTTGTGGCGCGCTTTCGTCCAGTTTTGTGTGTCATTAGCAAGGAATGCTGACGGACGGCACCTGCTACTCCGCGTATGCTATTCACTCGCCGCTCCTTTTTAAGGCTCTGCATGCCGCTTGTCTTTAAAGATCCTCCGATCGTTGCTAAGCATGTATTCCGTTTTGTGACATTTCAGATTCAAGACTCCGACTCTTCTGCTTCTACGATTTCCTCTGACTTCGTTTTCTAAGTTCATGGTTACATCTCTATCAATGTCGTGTGATCGATAGTGTCGTCTAGCACCTAGTGATGGTATCTCGATTATGTAATTTGTGCTTTCCAAAATAAGATCTGAAGTGTGATGGAACAGTTCGTTCGTGTGCTTGAACTAGAACAAGCCGGACTGTGCCTCTTAGAGATTTTTCCGCCGGGGTTCCTTTCGACCATAATACGTGACGGATGCATGGAGAACGAAAATAGTAAATACATTTCATATATGGATAATATTCAAAGATAAATTATCATCAAGTTATATAGGTTTATGTAGGTTACTCGACCACACGTAGCTGATTAACGTACACTTCGTTGCTAAATCTTGCATGTACACATGTTGAATTAGTGATGTACGTGTTGGCACATACCTAGACAACATTATTCTCTGCGGGTAACCTGAAAACTGTAATTACGCTATGTGTGTCATCACCTCTTTTGATTGGTGTCTTGAGCACGTTCACCCCGCGGTTGTTAACGGTTGGTTTCGTTAGCTTGTTAGCAGCAGAGTTGGGAAATCGACTTTGCTGCTGGAATACATCTGCTGCTAGGATACAAATGTATCTATGGAAATTAGCGCTTCCATGGGGATTACGTGAGGTCCCGAGCTAAAGGTTACGTAGGCCTTCTTTTTCTTGAAATGGAATAGATTTTTTGTTTTATTATGGACCATCATTTTCGGTTCATTGCTGTTCTGTTTTTCAGCAATACTAAATGGTGCCTTCATCCATCCTCTTTTTGAACATCTTTATTGTGGTATAGGGAGGCTAAAACTTTCTTGTAATCAGTCAATCATTGCTGGAATACATTTTTATCTTCCTTAAGAAATTTGAAAATGTAATTGCGCGATGACGTTCCTCTCGTATGGTAAGCGTCAAAAAGGTCAAGAAACAGATGAAATGTCCTTCATTCATACCGGTACGTGAATGAGCAACTTCCCGAATGTTACTCCTATGGCCCAATACGCGTGGAACGTGTTTAGTAAGCCAGTATTGGATTAGTTAGTATGTATTGGTTAATGGTTTCATTGGTTTTCTGTATAGTGTTGGTTTAATTTTTATGTTTAATGTTTTTTGTCCTAATTTCTGCAGACGCCGGAGTGACCGCCCTCCGTCAGAGTGCCTCTTGCCCTCCGCGAAGTGAAGAGACGGAGTGGCCGACGTCGTAATGCCCCCCTAGCCTCCTCCCCCTCTACCCCCTCCTCCCCCTTCATGTCTTCCACCACCCCCTCACCCCCATACCTGCCTCCCCAACCCCGGGATGCGGCTCTGCTCAAGCATCTCCACAACGGCACGAGGCAACCCCCTCATCCCGGGGTGCACCACTCCACCGCCACCACCCCACCCCCCGCCCACCACACTCCCCACTCAACCCTCCAGTCGTCCTCCTCCAACCACTCGAACTCCACCCAAGGTGGAGGGCGTGGGGGGAGGCCGGGGGGGCGGGGGGGAGTTCGGTCCCCCGGGGGGGTTGTTCTAAACACCTCCGGGATGTCCTCTAAACATTCCCTGGGGGGGAACAGCGGTTCTGTCAGCCCTACCACTACAGGTGCGTGGGAACTAATATCTAATTTATTGAACTTGGTGTCTTTTTAGAGACGTCAAATCACCTTTGTAAGTTAAACATGGCCAACGTGACGTTGTGAGTGACCATGAATGCCCAAGCAGCCCTATACCGTTGACTAAAGCTACCTTAAACAGCAATATCCGACCTCCCTGGCGATGTTTCCGTACTTTTTACTGTAATATCCGTACTTTTTACTGTAATAGCGTTTTAGTTACATGAGTTTCTGTACGTTACGGTCGTAATCGTGGAGATGTTCATTTATTGTGCGTATCTTGTAGGGGACAATTGCCGATATTGTATAAAAAATAGAAAGTAATGTAGAATTCATGCAATTTCATTCATCTTTCTGTAGTATAAATAGGAAAAATTCTTTGTTTTTACAAATGACCGTGTTTCTGCCAGTATGTTATACCTACGCTGTTCCGAAATAGTTGTAACGAAACAATATTTTAGTTGTGTAGAAATAATCGTTACGATGAATAAAAGTGAGCACTTGAAAGTACAGAGAATGTAACTTATTCGTTTATCATGCAATAGAGTATTAAATAATTATTCTAAAAGTTACTTCTTTTTCGAGATGAGATGAATATTGTTTTGGTCCGATTTCTAAACAGAGGGAGTGTCACATACTAATTATGAAATCAAACATGAAACATCGCAAAAAGGAAACGCGTTCGTATTTTGCTAATCATCGCTTTACCTATTTCTTGGAGTAGTTGAAGCTGTTAAGAATCAAGATGGTTTAGCACCAATTTTTTTCTTGGCAATAGAAATAAACTTTGACCTCTTTATAAATTTTGACATAAAGAATTTTCAATTTTTATCGTGGGCTGATACCAATTGATAAACACACCGAAAGTTCTCGTAGAATACTCCAGAAGTCCCTGAATATATTGGGACCCACGCGTAGTCATACTACAGCCTGCCCTCTGTAACATTCAGGTGACAAAAATGTACTCATGTCTCGCTTACGGTAATGAATCATTTAAATTGTGCACCTACAGGCACGGGCACCCGCACGACAGGCCTGGACCAGTCCCGTGACAACTCTCACCTGACGGACCTGTCGCACATCTCCCGCCTCACGCCCCTCACCAAACCTCACCATTTACACCACGTCTCCCACCTCACCAATAACAGCAACAGCAGCAGCATCAACAGCCACGTCAACAACACCACCATTAACACCAGCACCAACGGCCCGCTCTACCCTATGCCTTTAAGGAATGGAGTTCTAAAAAACTCTACAGATGCGTCGAACAGTTTCATCCCCCGCCTCTTTAACCCCATAAGGAGAACATCCTCCCCTTCTGGAGGTCTCCTTCAAACCTTGGGTCTTCTATGTTTAACGTCCTTAATTTTAGCGTCGCTCGCCTTAACTTTCCTCCTAGAACTAGTACCTAGCAATAGTAATAGACGCGATAGTAACGTCACTTCCGAAGAGGTGTTCAGGTTTAAGCTTGCCGGTGACGTGAGCATAGCGTTCGCAGCCATCACGTTGTCGCTCGACCTCTTCTGCCTGCTGGTGTGTTCTGCTCAGTTCGTCTTCGCCGTCAAGCTACTCAAAGGCGCCAACGGGGAGGACAGGTCAGTCCACACTTCTTTTATTAAGCATTGATCACTATTAAAATGGATCGATATGATGCAAACGAATAATCGGGAACATCTTCTTAACCAGGGTTGAAGACGTCGAATAGTGATGTAAAGTAATAGTTTGAAACGTTTTTGTTGAATTGGAATGTAACTCAATTAGTTTTGTACATTCTAATCACGGAAAGGTTTCATGAGGAAGGTGTTGTAGCTGTGTACTATCTATGGTACTTGTCGCGGTCGACCTGTGTTGACGTAATGTCTTCTTCGCAAGTTATTCTTTGTCCTTAGCTTGCTGCAGTTCAGTGGACGGATCATTTTTGCTTTTCTGTAAGCGTATACACTAGATAATACACGAAAAACTGACTTTTTTGCTGCGTTCTAAAATAACTCGGATGTATGAAATTATGAGTTGTAACTCTAGTGTCAACCAGTTCTCTATGTCACCTGATACGAGTCAAAGTTTTCTCTTCCACCGATGCCGATGCAGGAGAAAACTAAACGGAGATAGACAAGTAACTTCAATCATTCCTGAGTGATTCATGCAAGTGATGTTTTTCTGGGTGCCCCGGAGCCAAACGAGAATGAACCGTTAACATTTCTCTGTCATGTGGATACTCGTAGATTATGGAACCCCTCTTGAGTTAGCCGTGATGTAACGGAGGTGATGGCTCGAGACCAGTTTTAATTTTGTATTTGGATTCACTCAGAGCGCATCCGCGTATTTGTGTATAATACACCAAAACGTGGATGACAATTTTTTTTACGGTTTTGACCGTAAAAAAAAGACGTCCTTGAATAAAGTGGCCTTAGAAAAGTGTCAAAGTTAGTCTATTACAAGAATTGAGTTTCGTGAACCCGGTTGCTGATAGGCAACTTACTATCATGCACTGTGTGTATGGATACTGTTCGGGATGAAATGTTCTAAAACGTAAGAAAGAGGGTGGTTATTTTAACGCTCTCGATGCTGGAAAACTAAGGCGAAGTTACTCTTTTTCTTTAGTTTGTGTTATTCTAGTTTCCTGCCAAATTAACCTGATACTTGTTATAGTAGTTAAGTTACATAGGACTGGCTGCTAGACGACCTTTGGCTTGTTGTGCCAGGTTGTTTTAGAATTCTTTTTGTAACCCAGAAATTAGTTCGTTGTGTTTTTCACAAGGAGAAAATGATTCAATTACAGTAGAGAACGTTACTACTACAAAAACCTACCAGAGAAGCAATGGTGAAATATCTTTCGCTAAATGAACATCAGAAATTGACCGTATCCGCAATACAGAGGGTAGGATTAATATGAGTTGGACTAAAAGAAAGGGAATTGCTCAACACGTATTAGTGAAAGATTTAAATAATCTTCAGTATGTAAAAGGGAGTTGAATTTCCTTATGTGCTATTACGAAAACCAGGTTCCTCAATTTTCTCTTATCTTATTATCAAATGCAGAGCGTAGACGGTGACATGGGAAGAACCATTGAAGCAAACCTACTAACAAATGAGATAATCGGAGTTCGTCAGTATAGTTTAACATACCAGTCATTTCGTTTGGGATGAAGAAAACTTTCAAAATACGGTGAAGGCGCCGCACGCCTTTTTGTGGCATCACCGGCCTTGGTGCTACTACTTACTACTTAGGCGCTCGGCTATTAGAGGGTGGGCAGCTGAAACTTCTGGGATTCCAGTAGCACCGCCAATCGAAATCCATACCAATTTTTTTTTAATTGCTTCGCGAAAGCGAAGGGGTCCACATTTGCTTTTAGCTGGTGACCCCGGTGGAAAAGCAGCCACAAACAACAATAATAATAATAATAAACCGGCCTTGGTTATTCTTCACCACTATTTTACTGAACGCAAAATCAACAAGAGCACATTCAGGGTAAACAATAGTCTTTATTTCATTATTTTCTTCTTTGGTGGTCGACATTACAGTGAAGCTAGCACAGTAACTAGCAGTACAATGAGAGTATACTGTGAAAGGCTACAGTGGCTACAGGTTGAAAATAATACGAGGTTTGTTCTGCACGGTGAATAGATGAAAATATCTGAGTAAACTAATGCAATCAACTTCTTGGTTTCTACACTCATGAGAAATTCAACATTATAATTTACTCGAGAATATTCACGGTCAAAACTCGAGGTAAATAATAGTAATTGAACCTAAGAATGATCACAAGTATGTAGTTACAGTCTGACAAACAACTCCGGCAAAATCGACGATCAGATAATCTGTGCTTATCACCCACACGAGTGTTCTGTTTCTTAACCTAAGTCAAAATTAAGAACTGCGGCAACATACGGAACACAGTTTTTTGTGGAAAGAGATTGCTGGTACTGAATTTGTAAAAGAACGATCCTAAAGATAGAGTCAAAACGAAAAGTAATGTCATGGGACGTTTTCTAGACGATCACTAAAGTTGTTTCAGAAATAGTGAAGGGCGTTTCATGTTTTGTTTTTATTTTTAAATTAATAATTGCCATTCAATTTAAAAAAAGATTTACTCACTTCACATTAATTTTAAATGGGATTTTAGTAGTGACTTACTATCCCTCACCATCCATACTTGAACTTGAAATATTTTTTTATCTGATATATTGCTAGTGTTGTTTCAATGTGCATCATTTAGTTAAAAATCATGTAAAGTAGTTTCCATTCAGTGTGTTCCCTATCGTTTGAGAGTACAATGTACCCCTTTTTATTTGTGCAATTAATGAAGCATGGGATTGCGTACAGTCGGTACATATGGCACTAGCATGACGCTGAAGTAACTAATTGGTAGGCTTTTTTGCAACTGAGCTGCGAATTCCCTTAACGAGTAAACCGATCGTTAGTAAAAGTTACCTCGACTCAATTGTTGAATCTTGAGCTCATGGCACAGTATTTCATTCGTAGCACGAGGTTGCACTATACGAGTATAGTGTACTTCCTTATTTCTCGATGAAAGAAGCAATCGTCCTCTGAATTTGTTTTGGTCAAATTATAATTCTCATGACAGCAGTTCCTGACCCTCCACTATCACGGCAGACAAGTTGAACGATTATCTAACATATGACATTCTTTACGTGAAGTCTGGGATACAGTGACACTTGTGGTCTCACGGCAGCAGTTTAGTCTTACCTACAGCTAGTCATAAAAATCGAACGAAATTTTGTAGAAACGCGCCGTGCTATTTGCTACGAGAGTACGATTACTGCTTCGAGGCTCCTTTTGTAAATACGATACCCAGTAATTGAGTTCCCGTCCGTAGCTGTGATACAAACTCAGGATTTAGGCTGGCAAACGTTTGAAGCGAACAGCAAAGCCTCTTTAAGTTTCCTTCTAATGATCCCGGGCATCTCGGCTCGGAGTATTTTTGGTGGCCTCGGCCGACCGTGGGAAGATGGTGTGGAAGCAGTGAGACTAGCAAACATTTTCTCTTGAGCAAATATTGGCCGTTTAGGGCCGTGCTTTCAAGCACTTCTCCCTTTTGTACTCCAGTATTCGTGCTACAATGGAGAAAGCTTCTTCAACAGTTGTTCCCGAAAGTTACCTTTTGTACGAGCCTGGGCTAAATATGAAGAGGAAAATTGCTTGCTGTTCAACGGAACAGAGCTTGCTAAGAAACGCTCTCAGCAGTAGGTTGTGCTCGATTTCGATGTTTTTGTGAATGAAGCTGTGCAGTCTATATTCACCCATTATTTATATCTTCGCCAAACTTAAACGTTTGCGATACTTAGATGTACATGGAAATAATCATTCATTTGTGATGTTTTTTTTATGTTCTTGCAAATGTTCTTGGGTGAGAGCAAAATGCCAGCATTATTTTAATTTTTTTAATTAATTTTTTTACATAGGCAAGTACATTAACACGCTATTTGTTGTTAAATTAAAAACAAAAATCAAGAGTGGGTGTGAAATATCTAATTTATTTACTCTATGCTCTAGGCAATAGATTTAGGCATTAGAAGGGTCGATTACCAGGATCAAAGTTGATTTGATATTGTTGTATGGGACCTGTTATGTTAGTGTTGAAATGTCGCTGTGATCGGGTGTAATATATCTATTTTTACCACATGCCTGGTACGCAAGTGGTCGGTGGTTGCCCCTTTTTTGTTCGCCTGGTGCCCCGGTGCTTCATCCAATAACGCTTAGTCGCTCTGGGGCATCCTGCTTCCGCTTCTCTCTTTCTGCTCTTTTTTTAAAATTTATCTTTGTACGGCAAAACTGCTTCGTTAACATCACACCTGCCCCTTTAAAGCGGCTTTTGAACTCGCGGTCGGGAAGGTAAAATTCTTGCGATCAGCTGCACGTGTCATGCCTGTTGATAATCGCAGTTAAAAAGTTTTTATTATGAGGGGCGAGCATCATTTTGATTGACTTGCTACAAAGCCGAAATTAATGTTAGCATGTGAGCGACTCAGGACCGGCCACGGTTTGAATGTCAACGTTATTTAATTTGGGGATGTTATTAAATTTTGGAGGATAAGTTTTGGCCTGTTGGTGAGTGACAATTTAGGGAATGAACAGGATAAGTTTTGGCCTGTTCGTGGATGATAATTTGGGGAATGAGGTTATTTAATTTGGGGAATGAACAGGATAAGTTTTGACCTGTTAGTGATTGATGAAAAAATCTATTCCAGTAGTGTTCAACTCAACTAATTTCATGTAAAATTAACTTATACAGTAGTTATTGAATTACAAGTGCACCCGTGCTGTCAAAAACGTCGATCTTAGACCCGTAAAAGAATTATTTTTCTAACTTAGATACGCTAACGTCTGTCATTTAAGAAACTGTCTCCCATGCCATGGAAAATGACGCCCGTGCTGTCAAAAATTGTGGCATCATTCACTGACCTCGACTGCATCCTTTTTTTTATAATTGCATCCGTGGGAAAAGTCCTTTGTGTGTGTAATTCGAACGTGGCCCACGAAATTTTGCACTGCATAAGTCGTCTGGAAGCTTTTGTTCGACAGTGCGCTCATATCTTCGCAGATCTGGTTCATTCTGAAATCGAATACTGTACTTGTTATCGAGACCCGTGTGAATGCGAATAAATGTGTATCCCTTCAAAGAAAAGACGGATCTGTGGTACATATGTAATACAATTCAGGGTGAATTAATTCGACCATTTTAGATGAAAGGACTTTATTATAGTTGCTTGAGTTTGATGCCTGTCTGAAATACCGGCATTTGGTCCTGTGTTGTTGAATGAAACACGTTAACCATTGCTCTATTTTCAAATGAAAATAGGGAACTCAACTCAGATTATCACCTATCCTATTTTACCCGTCTTCGGAAGCAGAGGAATTCACTCGGATGTCTGCACTACAGGCTTAATCTTGAAATGTTCTCAAAGTGTGACTGGCTGACGATTACGGCTCTTACTGTAGCATATATTACTTTGCACAAGTTTTTAGAGAACTGACGCTTCTGATTTGAGTGAAATTACCGGGAGAACATACAAATTAGACACATAATGTACATTATGACTCCCCCAACGATCACTATATTCCAGAATGCGGATCGGCTTTGCTGTGCAAGCTACTCGTCAATCAATTCAGCTTCGTTTTTAAATCGCAAATCACAATTATCTTACATCACACTTTTACTAAACCATACTTTAAAATCTGGTCTATAACATTCAAAACATCAAAATGCACTTCTCAGTTTTGATTTGTATTTACCCTTTTATCGAAGGGAACAGACTTCTTCGTTCAATTTCAGAGCTATCATTGGCTGAACATTTGAGCTGTGCGATGTCCCCATGGTACACAACGTAAACGTCTATCAGAGGGCACAGTAATTGTTTCTATTGTTGTCGTTGCTGCCTCAATAATTGTTTCTATCGTTGTCGTTGCTGCCTCAACGACCACTAATGATAGTCTCCTGTCTACCTCAGAGCTTCGAGATATCTGCGGCAGTCATCCGTATCTCGAGTCTGTGCCGTCACAGGCTTCTTCTTGTCCGTACCCCTTCTGCTCACAGGTGCGTAGTAGTCATGTTTATGCTTCGTGTTGATATTGACCTCTTTTTAGAGTTTTTTTGGGTTAAAATTCGTTTAGGAAATTTTCCTTAGTACAGTTGATGAATATTTGAAACCTGCGTAGTACACGTTACAAAATATACTTTTGTACATAGTCCGTGAAAAATGACGGGATTCGATTTTTTCTTCAAATAGAAATTCCAGATGTGGATGACCATTAAATATATCCATCCTAATAGTAACCTCGATTTAAACATTCTTGTACGTGTGCACTGGTGAAATCGTATCAGAGATTTGGTCATTAAGCATCCTTCAGAGAGTGTGGGAGAGAGATATGGACCAACCGAGCAAGCAACTGTGTATCATTATATAGTGGATTGTTTAAGCGATTCGTTGTCTCACTACACTAGGTGCTTCAATAAATATGTAACAGAAGTGTCGGAGGTGTAGGTTACGCTTTCAATTGTTTGAAAAGTATTTTTCTTTATGATTCCTAGCCCTAGTCATTTGGGCTCAAAAATTACGAAGTGTTCCATTGTGAATTGTGTCACTTGTTGTTCATGGATGATAAAAAACGGGCATGACGAGCAGGCGTGATCATCCACACGTTCTTGGCGCTGCACTCCGTGCCTGCGACGCTCATGTCAGCCTTCATCGGCGCGGGCATCCTGCTGTGCGGCGTATCCATGATACACAACGTCGCCGTCTGGCAAAAGGTTGGCCACGTTTTCTCATCGAATGATCAGAACATATCAATTATTAATGTTTTTTGTTTACTAAAAATGTAAAATTATTCGCACAGTTATTAAAGTGGTAAAATAGTGACTCATTTTCCTCTATTTCATTAGAATTGTTGGTTTTAATTTCTGCGATGTTGTCGCGTGGCAGAAACGTTCGTGTTTCTTTCAATGACCAAAAAACTTGAAATGCTCTTCGTTGACTAAAATTACTCACACACACTACTTAGTTCAACTGATAGAATCGTTCAATTCTTCGATTGTAGCAGAATTGTCAATTTTATCCCTGGGTAAAACCATTGTGGATAAACCGTGTTGACTCACTCATGTTGTTTCAATTTCAACTGTGAGGAATTAAATGTTTTTAATTTTTCTAGTTGATGCAGTTTCATTGTTGGACAAAAATATGTATAATTACCTCGAACTACAGAAAAGTAACTGGATATCTTTACATCAAAATCAAATTGAAAGTAATTTTATGAATTCAAAGCAAGAAACCCATTTACCTTTTTCATCTGATTGTTGGTTTTTGTTAGAATTGTTTGTATTATTAAAAGTACCCGAGCTGAGAGTTAGGCATTTGTTTTCTCTAAATAAATATTTTTTTCTTTGTTAAGGACCATCTTTTTTCGGTTCACTCCTGTCGTTTTTCAGCACCTCTCAATTTCTTCTTCAACTTTTGTCTTGTTTCCTAACCTTCCTTCTCAACTCACTGTTTCTATGCTCTCGGGATGCTGTGGAAAAACGCACCTTTATTCGGCATTTCCTCAACTTTATACTAAATGGTGCCTTCATCCTTTCTTTGAACATCTTTGTAGTGGTGGGGGATGCTGAAACTAACCTATGATCAACTAATCACTATTATTACATACTGGGTATAGTGTCAAAACAGTTTATTGTAAGTAGTGAAAATTAAATTTTTTCTTGATCTTGCAGCACAAACGCAATAAGCAGTGAAAATTTAATTTTTGTGCAAATTGTTGCAGCACAAACGCAAGTCGATCGCGCGGGAGAACATGCAGCAGTCGCTGCTGGAGGGCTCGGCGTACCGGGGGCAGCAAGGCGCGCACCTGAGCAACGGAGGACCGCACCGCCGGCCGAGCCCGCCGCACCACCTCCACAGCACCTCCTCGCCCCTCCCGCCCACCACTGTCGACCTGTCCGCCTCCATGCACCCCCCTCAGGAGCTCTCCACGCTCGTGTGATGTTATACTCGGTATTGAATAAATTTGTGGACATGGTGTGAGGAAATGGCTTGCTTCTAAAGAACTCTCCACACTCGCTCGATGATCTTATTACTGTCGACCTGTCTATCGCAATTCACCATCCTCAGAAGCTCTCCGCACACGTATGATGTGGAATTTAGTGTTCGTAAACGTAAATGTGTGGCGTGGTCAGGGTGTGGGGAAATGTCTTGCTTCTCGTTAAATGGGGAACTTAGTGTCTGTAAATGTGTAGTCAGGTTGTTGGGAAATGGCAAACTCCTCAAGAACTCTCCACACTCGTAATATGCAAGACCTTGTGTTGTCAGGTGTTGGGAATGATTAGAGTAGTAATTGATTCTCGACTTAAACTACATCTCATACGAACATCAACTTTCATGGAGAAAAATTAGTCCTAGTTATTCACGTCATAGCATGAACCAAGAATCATATTAGCTGAATAACTGGAACTAACTTCTGTCCTTATAAGTTTCGGTTCACTCGAGCTGATTTATGACTCGAAAATCGGTTGTAATGAAACTCAAGGGCAGAAAATTAACTTAGACATCAGGAGCGAGCAAAATGATACCGATTCCGTCATAAATGTAGCGGTTCTGATCAATGATGTAGAAGAAGGCCAAAGCAGTTCGAAATCGCATTGGCAAATGAAATATTTGTGCGTAGAAGAAGCATGCATGACATCTTTGCAGTGTTCGTTCTCGTATGTTCAGATGGTTTTTGAATTCTACGGAAGCTTACCCGTGCATTTTGATAGTGGGATCTGATGATGCGCTTTAGTTGGTACAGTTTCTTTTTGGTTTCTAATAATTCGAGCTAACTTTTATGACTAAAGTCGCATTTTCTTCCCCGTCTAGTGTCTCGAATGTCGAGTCTCTATTGTTGCCACATCTTGTAGTTGAGGTAAAGTGTTAATGACGGAAATGAGCTCCAAAAATACTGAAGTAATGACGAGACGATCTCCGAAAAAACTCAGATGCACTAGACTGCGAAATTTACTCTGAAAATAGTCATATGTAACAACGATGTCCCTCTTGGGTAAGATGTGATGCATCCTTCCGTGCGTTGGTTCCTTTGATAATTGAAGCATATTGGATGCGTATTTCAGGCTGTTAAACACGAATCTCTTTGCCCGTAACTTCTGCGTGAGGTTCATAGCGAGTCAACAAATTATAAATTTATTCTCTATTTTACCCTTCAAGACTCCCTTGCAAGGATTTTGAATAGGAATAGTTTCAACTCAAAATACATAGCTTCCTTATCTTACATTCTAAACAATCATTTGCCGACGCATCCATTGCAACAATACTAATATATTTTTATTATTTTCTGTACTAGTTTCTGGAAGCATCGTTGGTTTACTTTTTATAGTACGTCTTAGAGAAGTGCTCATCATCATCACGATTTATTTTGACTCAGACAATGGTCGTTTAGAAACTCTTCAATATCTAAGTGACTATTGTAGAATAACCCAGAACATGTCATCAATAGAAGAATATAATCTCTTTGTCTGAGTTCAATATTATGCGACTATGAAAGTATTAGTCGAGTATAAAGCAATAAAACTAGCCAGTATGGGTCAAGTATGGAATGCAAAACAAATTAATGTAGATCAAACGTTCTAGAATTAAACCAGTCATGTGGGCAAAGTACAACGGAAGAAGCCAGTCTTGATGGAACACTATGCAGTATTACAAGTGGGGGATCAAGCATCCAATAGAGTGAGTCAATGTTGCTACGATCAAGAATGCTAACCAGTTATGGTCATGTTCTCATTCACTGTAGGTCAAGTTGTATGCAAAACGTGTTGAGTTCTTCAAATAGAATTGTTGAAGCGTAAATAGCGAAGAGCGTATGCTCTTTGCCTTTATTTTGAAAAATAAAACAAGATGTACCACGATTGATCTTCTTTGCTGACTATAGTACAAAAGTTGTTCATAGCCGTAATAATGTTCCTGTTTTGCCTAGGTGGATGTTAAGGTTGTCATTCTCAAACTTGATGAGCTTTTTAGAACACTGGCAAACTTTGAGAATTTGGCCAGAAAAAAAAAACATTATTCGGCAGCGCTGAAAAAATAGAGGTATACTTCAACGGGAGTGTAACTGCTCTGTCAAAAGTGTCATTTATATTAAACGCGAACAATGTTGGGTCGATCAAACTTCTCACAAATGAAAGGTAAGAAACAAGGCTTTTGAACAACATTTTTTTGTTCAATGGGTGAATTCACTATCGATAGTCATGTACATTGAAAATATCCTGTACTATTTTCCTCCAGATCTACTTATGAATTCATACAATTGGTACACTGTTGGTGTACCATTCTACGTACTTTAGGAGCAACCGTGACTACTGACATATCATTTGCTAGTATTATTTAGTATGTAGGGCATTATTTTTCTCACTCACCTGTGCTATGGATGGATCGGATTCAAGCTTTGCGTCCGAGGCCGAAATGTCCGAAGTGCCTTTTCATTTCTGAGCAAAAATGTATTCCTCTTCTTATGTCAAAAGAAGAAGATTAAAAGACTCATCGGTACCGATGTCTGAATGAAAAGTGTAAATTTTCATCGTTTTGAACTAGTGAAAGACAACTACGTACTTGTTAAAGTATGCGAGGACCTCTTTGGTGATGCATAGAAACTTCCATTTCATCCAGTGAATTTTAGCTGTGCCTCCGAGCGCATGACAAAAAGTTGGTAACGTAAGGTGAACTGTGTACATACGTTTTATGAAGTACAGGTAATATGAAACTGCCATTTACTGTACGTAGTAAGGATGTACAGTGCGTAGCTAATGTAGGCTTCAGACAATTGTTGACTTCCAGTTTCTCTTACCTCCAACTCTGTTGAATGCGATCAGTTGTAGTACTAGAATTTATCATTTTTAAGCGTGTACATAGTTGTTGAAGTAATATTTATATGTATTGAATAAAATAAATTTCCCCTACAACTAAAATTCTTACACCATATCTTAAATTTCACAATGAAGAGCGACATATAAGATTTTGAAAATATAAGGTGAAACTGGGCGTGTAGACACATGCTTTATGACCAGTGTATACATAAAAATAACCAATCACATAGTTTGCTTCTAAGGTCTCAGGAATACCTATCTGTAAAGGTGAAATCATGCAATTACTGTTTCAAATAATATCTAATAAATTTCACTTTATACCTTTATCACGTTATTAACTGCCGTTTGTGGAGTCTCGTAGCGCAATCATTTATACATATGCTTGTCTTCGTGAACTTGACTGTGAAATATCTGTTCTGACCAATAATTGAAATAAGTAGCAACTAATACACATTTGGCGATTCAAACATTTTAACTTGGGTTGGGTACTGTACTTTGTTGAGGACACAGTGAGTCTTGACGCGTCAGTGCACCAGTGTGATATATCGGGACCATCTTCATGTGCTGTAACGCAGCTCGCTATAAACAAGTCCAGCTCGGTGGAATGGATTCATCTAAGGAATGATCAAATTCTACAGACGAAATCTCATACCAGGTTACTGCACATCACAACCCGCACTGCTGCCAACACATTTATTACAGGAATAAAGAAAACATTGTTTACCTTTTTCATCACTGATAATTTTATTTCAAAATATAAAACAAAGGAAATGTACACATTTGAAAACAAATTAAAATTCCTTCGGGTAGCACAAAGAAAGAGATCCCTAGGTAGGCAAGGGCTTCAGTCCATAATTACACCAACATAGGACCGAAGTTGTCGTTAAATGAGTTAACTACTACATAATGGCGGAATGTACAAAGTCAGGGGGGGAGGGGTTGCATAACAAGCTAATGCTACAGTTAATAATGTACTTGTGAATCACATGGACAAACTTTATGTCGTCAGACCAAAACAAATGTTTCTATGCTACCATACTGGAGTTCCCATATACCTAGTGCTTGCCTACACCGGCTGGCATCTCGTCATTCAGTGGCAAAAACTATCAACATAGCAAACATCGAACTTGAGGCCAAAATTTATCTGTGAATGAACCAGAATAGAATCAAAAAGAGGTAGAAATAGGTTCATCAATGACATTCTTTCAGCATGATACATTCTATCGAGTTTGTGTTGTGGAACCTGAATTTCGGTGGTGAGTAAATTTAGCTATCCTTCATTGTTTTTAAATAGATGCTGATCATCAGTTAAAAATGAAGATCTTAACTGATTAACTTCCATCCAAACCTAGTTTACGGCAATATACACGGCGGTGCATAAGTCACTTAACCATTTTAAAATAAAATATTTTTTTTTGTAATGAGTGTACTTTATTCTTTTTTCAGTACATAGTTTAAAAATTGGAATTTTATTTTGATTTCCGTTTGAAAAACAATGTCACGTAAATGGCCTCTATTTTCAGCTGAGCAAACACAAGCTCTTTGTAAGGCATTTTCCATGATGGTTCTTAAAATCAGAGGTTGTATGAAATGAATTTCCTCCTGTATGTTTGCTTCAAGTTGTTGGATAATTTACTTACACCTTTTTTCTTATGTACGAACAAAATTCACAAGCATATCTCTACACTGTGTTCCAATAATTGAGCATTCATTTTCAAAATAAAATTCAATTATTTTCACTCTTTTTGTTTATAAATTTATTCATAGTGAAATTTCCAACAATGTAACTTCATAATTCTGAAAAGAAAAATTCAAATTAAACTATTGAAAATAACATTTAATTTTAAAATAGTAGTAAAGTGACCTATGTGCCATCCAGTAGGTACATGTATCAACCCTCATACAAAAAAGACCCTCAGATTAGATTAGATTATTAGTTTAAGCCACCCTATCCTCAACAAATGAGATCCAAAGAGAGGAAGGAAGAAGGCCCCATTTAGTATGGAGTTAAGGGAACGTAGAATCTATGCAGAAAGGGCATAGAAACAGTAAGATGAGAAAGAAGTTCATGAAACAAGATAAAAAATGAAGAAGAAAGTAGTAGGTGTTGAAAAAACAGGACAGCAGTGAACCGAAAAAAAGTTGGCCGGTAACAAAACAAAAACCCACGTTATTTCAACAAAAAGAAAACCTACCTAACCTTGAGCTCGGGCCCTCACATTGTCCCCCTTGGAGCACTAACTCCCATAGATACAATAGTTGTATCCCCCTGAGGGGTCAAAAGACCCTCATCTCATCTTGATCATTAGAAATTGGTTCAACTTATTTGTCTATTCACTACAGTTAGGCTGTTTGAAAATAGACAACATACTTTGATCCTCAAAGAGAGTAAATCAGCAAATTATTGCCTTTGAGGGAAACAAATGATGATTCATTTTCTTTCTAAATTAAAAACATCCCTGAATTATTCCCTGATCTTCCCATTGAAATGATTTAATACATAGAATTAACTATTTTGCTTATCATTGATAGCACACCTTCTGTAACTAATATACAAGCAATACATAGCTAAGTACTTATATTTTATTACAATATAATCTAGTGCATTAATGAAACCTACAATCTCCTAAAGCATCAAACTTTACATTGTGAGAGAGAGGTCGAAAGAAAACAATTTTACTTTAGTTTAAAGCTTTAAGAGAAACGGTTTTAGAGTTTTTTGATGTATTCCAATCCTCAGCAAATGCTTGGTACACATAGCTTGCAACGATCAAATTTACAACAATGACTGCAGCAACTGCACCATAAATATATCCCTCTTGATAACTCATCTCTAGATCTTCATGTACATAATTCCTGGTTACAAAATAGGCAATAAAAGGAAGTGTAAACATAGCAACAGTGTGGAAGAACAACTTCAATATAACTCTAGGTTGCCCAGAAGGATCTTCATCTTCTTCTACAGGTTTTTTTCTCCATTCTTTCTTCTCAGATGAAAGTGATTTTGCTGACCTTTTGCGTGTATCATCATCCATTTTGTTTTATCTGGAATCAAAGAGAAATTTTACATAAATAGTATATAATCTATATCTTACAAGCATCAAATTGAAAATTCAAATAAACTATGTAAGAATACAACAGTCACCAAAGTATCTAATAACTTAAGAAATACAGTTTAAAATATATTGGGGATAGAAAAAAGTACATAAATCCTTTTTCTATTCAGACAAGAACAAAGATTATTAAAAATTTATTTTTAAATTTTCATTTTGAATGAGTTGTTTTTACAAGGTCAATTTTAAAAGTAATGCAGTCAGTTTATTGTAATGGAGAGCATTCTTATACAATTTTCTTTTCATTAAATATTTTAATTTGTACTGATCATATCAGCTAATTTCTAATGACAAAACTAAAAAATGATCCTAGTTTTAAAATTAGAAAAAATTGCTTATTTTTAAAATTGAAATTCCAGACTTATCCTAAAATGCTACACATCGTTCTATGTCGGTCAGCGTTATATGTACGTTTTTACTCTTTTTAAGATGACTTTCAATATGTTACAAAAACTGTAAAAAAATAATTGTAATATAATTCACATATGCAAAAAAAGGTAATTCAGCCATTTTGATCAGTAATTCTTGGCAGTATATGAATATTTCCATTAAGAATATGACCTTTCAAGCATAATAATATCTTATGAACAAACAAAACTTTAAAATACATTACTTGGCCTTTCAACACTATGTAAATGCATAATGACTCCTAAATAATACAAATAATGCTGTGAAAACTTAATAAATTTGAAATATTCCTATTACTCATATTACACATTTGAAAAGTGTCCTCAAAATAAATGCGCAATTTTCACACTAATTTTTTTTACAATATATTAGATTAGAGTAAAATTCAGACATAAGACATAATAGTACTGCTAGATACTTGAACAGTTTACAATTTTTATGAGATTTAAAATTTGATCATAAGCAAAAAATTTCTTGAAAGCGTATTTTAATTGTAAATTTTTATGAAAGTAATAAAATTTTCAGCAACAGATACGGGATGTTAAGGTAAAATAGCATCTTGAAAAATAAATTTTCACACTACTGTTTAGCTGTGAACGATTTTGTACAGACATCAATTATACTTATTTTTACTACATTATCAATAAATGGCAATTCAGAAATCCTATGGAGAAAAACTTTTAGCCTAGTTTTGGACATGATAACGAAATATGAGAAAAATTATAGCTATTAAAGTTAAATCGACTTACAGCACCCTCTTCTCGATCTCGTGACTCTACGATATTTGTTTACAAAGTTGTGATGGGGTAAGTTAAGGAAACACTAAAGTTACCCTAAACGTCAGTGATTCTTGCCATTTAATAATG
>JACJUY010002886.1:0-22731 GCA_014220935.1 Platorchestia sp. MABIK | reverse complement strand
GGGAGTGAAAAATGATGAATTTTTTTTAAAGGATTCTTAGGTGATGTATTATTGTGCCCAAACATGTTATGGCACTACAGATGCCAGAATCCTCAAGAGGGGTTCAAAGGAAGGGGCCTGGGAGTGAAAAATGATGAAATTTTTTATTGAAAGAGGTTGCTTTCAATAAACAACAATACAATATAATTCATGCAAAAGATATTTACAGAATTTATTAAAAAATAAGGTATTTACAAAAAGAAATGCACAACTTATAGAATCATATTACATTATTTAACGTGAGTGAATGTGAACATGAAATGAAATAAATTCCATAATTGAAAAAAAAATAAGAACTTGGAAAAATCAATGAATGAGTACAAATCAAACAGAAATAATTATAACTGAATTTCAACAACACAAATAATAAAACAAGCAAGTAACAATACATAGTATAATTAAAATAAAAAGGAAAACCAACGTAGCTAAGAAAATCATGATAAAAAACAAACGTTTTGGATCATAAAAAATCCTTCTCAGTGTTCTGAAAAGCAAAATGGCAAAGCATTAAAAACTATTTCTGAACTCTAATTTTCTAAATAAACAACAGATAAAATATTGACATAGAAAAGACAAAGAAAATACAAAAGTAAAAAAAAATCTATGAAATATTTCAGCAAACAATAGAAAGTTTGACCGCCGTGTCACATTCATTTATGGATGGACAATTTTTTGAAATGTACATCGATTCTAAAATGCGGAGATGGGATAAATTTGGAGTCGAGTCCAAAATTTTAAAATTTGTATATATAAAGAAATGATCGTTGTCCAAACAATGTTCTCTTATAGATGAATTAGAAGGCTTAGTCAGGTTATTGCCCATACAAAAGGAGACTCCCCTGTGTTGTGCACACCTCACAAATAATTGGAGCCCAGTGCTACCAATGTAAGATCGCTCGCAGCGGTCACACGTATATTGATATACCACTGAGGAGCGCATCATCACATCTGGGATATCCCTTCGCTTAAAGTATGATCCAATTTTTCTATCGTTTTTGAAGTACACACAAGGATTGATTTGCGGAAATACTTTTTAATCGTTGACAATATTCAAGTTTCATTTTCTCTGTACATGTTCCTATAAACGGTTACTGAAAATATAATCTCAACTTCGGCACGGTAAGAACTTTTTACTTCGCAATAAACATTCTCCCTGAAAATTTTGGTAACTCCGTAGAAAAAACATTCTTCGGAAAATTATTCGAACAGAAAATTTTTTGTAAATAATTCATTTCTAAATGGAACAATTTGTGAAATAAAGAAATTTCAAAAGCTCTATGAATAAATGTTACGATGTCTGAAATTTTATATCTATTGAAAATGTTGCTAAAAAAGGTAATTCCCAATCCTGTAAAAGTTGCTTTCCGAAACACCGAAGTCGTAAATTTGTTATCAACTCCTGTAACTTTCACTTCTAAAAACGACAATTCATTATTCATTTCTAGTTCACTAGTAAATTTAACATTCTTATGACACTGGTTGAAATATTGAAAGAACTGCTCAGAATCTCTGATGTTTTTGAAAAGAATAAACGTATCATCAAGGTATCTCTGATAAAATACGGGTTTAAAGTTATCTGGACATGGCTTCAAGAACTTCTCTTCAAAATTGCTAATGAAGATATTAGCCACAATGGAGGACAAAGCAGAGCCCATTGCCAAACCGTTAACTTGTTTATAAATTTTATCATTAAATTTGAAGAATGAGTTTTTAAGTGTCAACTCCAGCAGTTTTTTCATAGTTGTTTTGGAAATACCTTCATGAGCTATAGAGGGTTCTGTGTGAATTTTATTTAAAATAATGGATATAGCCTCATTAACTGGAACATTCGTATATAAAGATTCGACATTGAAACTACACATAACAAGAGAATTTGCATTGAAAATAGAATTCAAAGATTTAACAAATTCAAACGAACTGTTTGAAAGGTTTTCGTTTGGTACTAAATGAGACAGGTACGGATTAAAGCTTTACCTAAGCGGAAATTATGCATATTGCACGCGGAAAGGATTGGCCTGATAGGTGTATCTGGCTTGTGGATTTTTGGAAGTCCCTATAAAAAACCTAGCTAGCAACCCGCTTTATGAGAATCAACATTAAGTTGGTCATTTATCAGCTTGGAATTTTTAAGCTTTCTGTGGGCATTGTTCAACCAATCTTTCAAACGAATTAGAAGTAGTTTTTCGTCCTCATCCACAACTATAATTTTTGAAGAGTCGCTTGAAATAGATTCTACCTTATTCACATAATCTAGTCTGTCTAAAATAGCAACACCTTTTCCTTTGTTTAAATTGCTAACATATATAGATTATTCTTCTGAAAGGGCTCTTGGTATTGTAAAGTCTTTTTTCAAAAACACCGGGCACACATTCTTCAAAAGATTGAAAGTATAAAAATATTTTGCAGCAATACATTTAAGCTCATTTCATAAAGTAACCAAAGAGTTAGTCCCCCTTTCATGAATGATATGTTTAGGCAAAACATAATAGAGCTTTTCAAAAATCAAGAAAAATTTTTAGTAGTTCAATTTACGCATGGGTAGTCCAAAATCCAGTCCGAGCAGCAACACTTGTTTCTTCGTTGTTAGTTTCCGCTTGGAAGTGTTGTGGATGACCTTCTGAGGATCTTGTAAATACCTGTTTTTGCACTCTCCTAAATTATGCAATTTGCATTCATGAACCACAAAGAAAACAAAGAAGTGTTATAGCTAAAGTGAAGGAAGTTCATGAACGCAAATTGCATAATTTAGGAGAGTGCACAATCAGGTATTTACAAGATCCTCAGAAGGTCATCCACAACACTTCCAAACGGAAACTAACAACGAAGAAACAAGAGTGTTTCTCTTGTTTCTCTTGTTATATTATATAATTCTCTTGTTATATGTAGTTTCAATGTCGAATCTTTATATACGAATGTTCCAGTTAATGAGGCTATATCCATTATTTTAAATAAAATTTACACAGAACCCTCAATAGTTCATGAAGGTATTTCCAAAACAACTATGAAAAAACTGCTGGAGTTGACACTTGAAAACTCATTCTTCAAATTTAATGATAAAATTTATAAACAAGTTAACGGTTTGGCAATGGGTTCTGCTTTGTCCTCCATTGTGGCTAATATCTTCATTAGCAATTTTGAAGAGGAGTTCTTGAAGCCATGTCCAGATAACTTTAAACCCGTATTTTGTCAGAGATACCTTGATGATACGTTTATTCTTTTCAAAAACATCAGAGATTCTGAGCAGTTCTTTCAATATTTCAACCAGTGTCATTAGAATGTTAAATTCACTAGTGAACTAGAAATGAATAATGAATTGTCGTTTTTAGATCTGAAAGTTACAAGAGTTGATAATAAATTTACAACTTCGGTGTTTCAGAAAGCAACTTTTACAGGATTGGGAATAACCTTTCTTAGCAACATTTTCAATAGATATAAAATTTCAGTCATCGTAACATTTATTCACAGAGCTTTTGAAGTATCTTCATTTTACAAATTGTTCCATTTAGAAATGAATTATTTAAAAAAAATTTTCTGTTCAAATAATTTGCCAAAGAATGTTTTTACTACGGAGTTACGAAAATTTTTAAGTAGTATGTTTACTGCGAAGCAAAAAGTTCTTACCGTGCCGAAGTTGAGATTATATTTTCAGTAACTGTTTATAAAACACGAACGCAGAAAATGAAACTTGAATATTGTCAACGATTAAAAAGTATTTTCCGCAAATCAATCCTCGTGTGTACTTCAAAAACGATAGAAAAATTGGGTCATACTTTAAGCGAAGGGATATCCCAGATGTGATGACGCGCTCCTCAGCGGTATATCAATTTACGTGTGACCGCGCGAGCAATCTTACATTGGTAGCACTGGGCTCCAATTATTTGTGAGGTGTGCACAAGACAGGGGAGTCTCCTTTTGTATGGGCAATAACCTGACTAAGCCATCTAATTCATCTATAAGAGAACATTGTTTGGACAACGATCATTTCTTTAAAAATACGAATGTTGAAATTTTGGACTCGACCCCAAATTTATCTCATGTCCGCATTCTAGAATCGATGTACATTTTAAGAAATTGTCCGTCCATAAATGAATGTGACACGGCGGTCAAACTTTCTATTGTTTGTTAAAATGTTTTGTAGGTTTTGTTTTACTTTTGTATTTTCTTTGTCTTTTTTTTATGTCAATATTTTATCTGTTGGTTTATTCAGAAAATTAGAGTTTAGAAATAGTTTTTAATATTTTGACTTATTGCTTTTCAGAACACTGGGGATGGATTTTTTATGATCCGAAACATTTGTTATTTATCACGATTTTCTTTGCCTGCGTTGGTTTTCTTTTCATCCTAGAAGTGAGATTTCCTAGAAATTGTCCAATTTCATCTGTAGTATAATTACTCATGTCCTTAAGAGAGACAACTCATTAACATATTCCCTGCAAAGGGACCCACTGGTGGGTCCCTTAGGTGATTTTCATAGTGCTGCTGACCCACCTGCAGTCATTAACTCATTTTTTATTATTACCTTATGAAAGCTAAATAAATGCTAGATCCAGGTGATGTTTGCTATTTTCAAAGTTGATTACCACAATTGACTTTGAATTTGAATTGAATATTAAACTTCAGTTTAACCCATCGCAGTTAACGTGTTAAGGGGATCTACTACCCTATATTTTACCTAATTTACCGAATTTTTCAAATATCACTGTTCATGTTTCTATTGCACCAGAGGAACGAAAATGAATACGGACATGTAAAATTGAATTCTGAACACATTTTATTCTCAAAAATTTTTGATTTTTGCAACAGAAAAAAGTAATTATGCGAACATAAGAAAAAATGTATATATGCGCAGAACTTTTCCCACTTTACAATTTTTTACGTAGAAGCGCGATTGTGGACTCATTCAACGCGGAAGGACTGTAGGAACCTCGTAACGAAAATATTTTTTGAATTTCGAATAGAAAAAAAATTTATTGTTACATATGTGTAAAAATTTATTCCCCTGGTAAATCCTAGATTCTTTTTCTATTCTCAGCTCACACGTTTATATTGCAACTAGGTGAAAAAAAATGAATACAAATATGTAAAATTGAATTCTGAACACATTTACTTCCATGAAAATTTTCAATTTTTGCAATAGAAAATTGCAATTGTTGGACATTGTAAGTAACAATGACTTTTTTTCTAGTTCGAAATTCAAAAAATCCTTTGATACAAAGTTCTTACAGTCCTTCCGCGTTGAATGAGACTACAATCGCGCTTCTACGTAAAAAATTGCAGAGTGGGAAAAATTTTGCACAAGTAAATGTTATTTTTCATGTTCGCACTATCATTTTTACATTGCAAAGATCGAAAATTTTTATAGGGAAAAATGTGTTCAGAATTCAATTTTACATATTTTTTTCATTTTCGTTCCTCTAGATGCAATAGAAACGTGAACAGTGAAATTTGAAAAATTTGATAAATTAGGTCAAGAACAAGGTGGTAGATCCCCATAACTTGCCAACCAGTACAACTGGAGCTTCACTTTGACTTTGAATTATCTAGGATCACTACTAATATTTCATAGTAATTAAATTTGTTACTAAAGCTGAAAAGAATGACAATACACAATTAGGTTATAATCAGCACAAAAATAACAATAAAGATTCTTTGTTTAAAAAGGACTCATGGAGGCTGTGCTATAAAAAGTAATGACACAACCCCTGGGTACAATATGAGGGCCCTAGCTGAGTTAGGTAGGCCTTCTTTTTGTTGAAATTAAAGGTTTTTATGTTAAGGACCATTTTTTTTATTTACTGCTGTCCTGTTTTTCAGCACCTACTACTTTCTTTTTTGACTTTGATCTTGTTTCAGAATCTTCTTTCTCAACTTAGTGTTTCTATGCCTTTTCTGCATAGATTCTGCGTTCCCTTAGGTTAAGCGTCCAGCCACAATCAAGTAAATGGCTGTCTTGTTTCTTGTATGGGATCTATATCTATGAAATTTGGCGTGGGTATGTATTTTTAAAATATGAACCCAGTATACCCAGATTTTTTCCTATTTTCAAGTGATTATGGAGAAAATGGAGGGAAAATATGGTGTTTTCAAAAGCTATCCCTTTTGAAAGTTTTTATCATAGAGCAATGATTTAGGCATCACTGAATGTGCAAAAAATTGCAGCATGGCCGGACGTGGGCTCTTTTAAGAACTTGCAATAGTTTATTTTTCATAAAATTTCAAATTAGTTTTTTAAAAAGTCATGCATTTTTCCTTAGACTTTTCAATGTTACCAAAAAAATTACTATGAATTATAAACCAAACCCACGTCCAGCTATGCAGCAACTCTTTGCGCATTCAATGAGACCTGAATCATTGCTCTACAATAATAACTTTTGGAGGAGATAGCTTATGAAACGATTCATCTTCAACTGTTCAGGAGTCGCATTTTTCTACCGAGAAACGGGTTTTTATTTGGTTGATGTTCTGAAAGCTATCTAAACATATGAAAATCATTTCTTGTAAGTTTTTGTGGTTCCTTGAAGGAACCGGTACCACATGGGTATCCCAGATACGTATTATAGATACATATCACCGTTACAGGAGTGTACGCTGCAGCGTCCCCCTCGACGCGCTTCTCCCTTCCCCCCTTTGTTTCCGCCTCTCACGGAGCTCAGAACGTTCTGAACTTTTGCTAGCTTGTAAACCAAGGATTTCTGCATTGAATAGAGCCATAAAAACCACTAAAAAAAGAATTTTCAGGGGCATGGCACATGCACTTGCTGGTCGGTGCTGGCTGCTAATTTTACCCCTCCCCTTTCTTTCCAACCCCAACACTTATGATGCTGAGATCGGTCTGCAAATTTGACAGCTTGTATAGTAAGCATGTCTTTAGCAAATAAAGCAATAAAAAGAAAACCAGGAATTTTCCGGATTCTGGGTAGGCGTCTCCCTTATCACTTTGACTGCGATGTGCGCCACCGGTGGTACACGGAGGTAATTTTCATAATGCTGCTGACCGACCAGTAGTTGCAAACTCAATTTTTATAGATACTTCATCAAAGCTAAATGTAGGCACAATCCAGTTCACGTTTGGTATTTTCAAAATAGTTTACAACAATTGACTTTAAATTTGAGTTTAGTGTTGAACTTAATATTGAGTTGTTGCAGTCAAAGTGTTAACTCCAATCTAAATGGAGCCTTCCTCTCTTTGGATCATCTTTGTGCCTATTAGGGAGGCTTTAACTAAATAATAATCTGATCTAATCAAGTAGTTGTTGTCTTATTTTATTACATTAATGTTCAAGTGTAATTTCTTGACCTAAGACCATTTTTTTAACCAGTATGCTGTGTGAAATTAAACTATTTATTTTAATTTTAAATTCATTGCTTCAAAATTGCATTGTGGATAAGTCATCAACTGTTTACAAATTCTTGAAGCTTTGATTTTCTTCATAAATCTAATAAATCCTATCTTTTTCAGTTCCTGAACTGGTATGATGAAACAGAAGAAAAACACCGGCACAAGATCAGCCATGCGCTTTCTCTGCCCATCATAGCTGACAGAGACTCATCTTCCAGATCAGGAGGAGGAGCTAGCAGTGTCTTGGTGGACTACATAGGCCAACTTAATGGACACAAAACTGAGTGTCAAGCTCTTCTGCAGCAACTTGATGGGGCTTTACATCACCTCAATGAGCTTCATTCACAGGTGGGATTGCCCATGGTTCATTTTCTATCAGTATTTCTTGTTAGTATCCACATGTTTTAAAAAAAAAATTGTTGCTAAAAATTTTAAAAATGTATATATGTCATGGTTTCAGAATAAAAAATGTGCTTGTTGATGTTTTGTTAATTTATTTGAAAATCTATTTTTTGCAGCTCAAAGTTCGTCACACATTAGATGTGTTGAAGCTCTTGGATATTCCACAATATTTGCAGTTTTTTCTTAAATTTGTTATCCAATGTGACTTAGTTCTGGAACAAGAAATGTGCTTATGTTTTGCTGGATTTTTTTTTTTATTAAATTTATGCTCCACAGGTGTTTTACCTCATTAACTAAGGATTGTCTATGACTCTAGATTTCAGGACTGATTTAAACTGCCAATTTTTAGTTTGGAGTAACGTGATTTATAACTATTGAGTGGGAAAATTTAGGATCTGTTTGTGCTGTACAAGCCTAGCATTCTAAGAATTTCAACAAACTTTCTGCTGATCATCTTTTTATGTGGCCAAGCACATTCATATGGTAAAGTTTGCAATAATTACTTGGCTTTGTAGAACATAGTGTAAGTTCAGTGACATTTCTCTCAATAGGTTTGAGATAAACAATAGTTGAGGTTGTTCGGTTTGTCTACCTGTGCTCTAGAGGCTGGCACCCCAGGGGAGATACTGTTAGGTTACCTCAGCTATAGATAGGCTTTCAGGACATCATTTTTTTGTTTTTCACTTTGCTTCTTCCAGTTTTTTTGCTTTCTGCCACATTTCTTCTTCAAATTTTCATCTTGTTCCTTCTCAACTTGCTGTTGCTATGTCCAAGGTATCCTGTGTGGAAACCCAATTTGTGCATAGGTTCCATGTTTTCCTCAATCTGTGCTAAATGGTTTCTTCTCTTTCTACTATGAAAATGTCTCTGCAATGGAAATGCAACTTTTTTCTTACTTATACAACTACTATTCTAGTGGATTCTCATTTTGCTACTTTTTCTTTCAATTGTTGAGTAATGAACCTGTTGTTCATTGACTATCACTCTAGGATAATTCTGCTGCGTTAAGCTTTTCTTATTATTCTAAGTTATTTTCGACTGTTGCACTTTGTGTTGGGTGTGTTTCATGGCCGATCTTTGACAACTTTATAAGTTAGTTTCATTTTCCATCACGATGTTTCAAAAATTTCCATTGCAGTCAAATTGATGTGGTTATGGGGGTGTGTGTTACATTAGTTGTGTACCTCTATTCTATTAGTAATTCTGGCTCGTTATGCTGTTATACTGAATTGAGCAGATTATTCAAAGCTAATAATCAAAATATCAAGAAGATGTACATTACCTCTAATTTTCAATCCTTGCCTATGTGTATCATGAAGGAATTCTCTGAATACACACCGTGCTTTTTGAAAATATCTTCAGGGTATTTGCAATAATTTTTGGTTTGTATATTCATACAGTGTTATATTATATAATTTTAGATTCGTTCAATTTGTTGATGATAGCTGGGGCTTTTGGCAAGCTCTCTTGAAATATTTTACCACAGATTATCTCACCTTTCGTGTTCATTTTTTTGGGAAGTGAAGCGGTATTTTATTATTGTAATTTTGAGTATTGTCTTACTGTGCAGTACACAAGTGTGTCAACTCGCACTACAGCGCTGCACACGGACTGTGAACATCTTCTTGCAGAGCAGACGGCGCTCACCAACAGCGCCGAAGAAATCCATGCAAAACTCTGGTATTTCACTCAAGTGGAGTCTATATCTCAGAAGCTCACATCACCTGCATTCACTGTCACTAGTGAAGGCTTCATCCCACTCCTGGCTAAAATTGATCAGTGCATAGCATACATGAAAAATAATCACAACTACAGGGAGTCATCAGTTTATTTAGTGAGATATATGCATTGTTTGAGCAGAGCTCTCAGCCTCATTAGAGTGTATGTTACTAGATCACTAGAGGCATCTGCTAAGCAGGTTCTTCCTAAACCAGGAGAGACACAGCCAAATTCAGATAATGCTAGCATATTGTATTATAGTAAATTTAGGACCAATGCACCTAGAATTAAATCATTAATGCGAGAGATTGAAGAAAGATTGGTGGATGAGAAAACTTCAGAATCAAGTGACTGTGTATCGGAGCGAAGGTATTCTGTAAACTCAGAACACAATCATTCCGTCGAGTCAAGCGATACCACAGCTGTTGGGGCGCGAAGCTTAAGTGTTCTGTACCAGCATCATCAGAGTGACGCATCACACCAGGTGGAGTACCGCAACCTCTTGAACGACTGCCATCAGTGTTACTTCCAGCAACGACAGTTACTGCTCGGACCCAGCGTCGCAGATGCCGTAACTCAGCTGGTCAACAGCTACAGAAGAGACCACTGCACGCTCGTGAGGAGCGGGTGTGCTTTTCTGGTCCATGTTTGTGAAGACGAGTATGCGCTCTATCAGCAGTTCTTCTCTCTTCCCACTCCTGAACTGGACACGTTTTTGGAAGGACTTTGCATTGCCCTCTATGATGGACTAAGACCTCTCATAATTCATATTGATCACCTAGAAACTTTATCTGAACTCTGCAGTATATTGAGAAGAGGGTAAGTAGCTTGAAAAACACTTGTTTGTAACATCTTGGCTTACCACTTTTTTTTTGAATGGTCAACACAGCTAAATTTTCTGTTTCAATACCTTCAAAATGAATTTCTGATATACTGTGTGAGACAATAGAGGTGGGAGATATTTTATTTTTAATCCTACATGTGAGTTGCAGCTACAAAGCAGTATATATAAAAGAAATGTGGGTTGGAAATAACAGATTTTCACAATTCTCAGGATGATCGAAGAACACCTACAGAGCAACCCACGTCAGCTGTCAGCACTGCGCTCAGTAGTCAACAGGATGCTCGAAGACGCTCAGGAGCGACTTGTGTACCGCGCCCACGTCTACATCTCTTCTGACATTGCAGGGTGAGACGTGGCTGGGGCGTGTATTTCAAGTATGCTAAATTTTGTGCAGAATATATAGTGAAATAGAGCTCGATACCATGCTGTGCCATATGTTTCTATCATAGTAAATACTGTGCCTAAGTACATGGTGAGTAATATAGCTCAATACCTTGCTGTGTATGCATTCACTGCATGGGGCTCAACATCATCACTTTAGAGACAAAGTCGGAAATGTTTCCAAGTATATATCAGAGCATTTGTATACCTGTAACGCATGTAGTAAAGTCTTGTATCTTATTATTTTTGGGAGTTTAGGCTTTCTTTGTGGGTTTCACAGTAACTGGGATTAAAGGAATGCAGTATTATAAAAGCATGTTTGTGTTTTAGGAATTAAGCTCTTTCTTTCTAATAATTCTTCCATATTTTTTGCGTAGGTTTGTGGCATCTCCAGGTGACCTGGCATACCCAAGCAAATTGGAGCTTATGGAGCAGATTGCAAAAGAAATAGCAGAAAACACTCGTCGTGCTTCTCGCGTGCATGCCAGGACCTCTAGCGACACAGCATCTGTGACATCTATGGGGCAAGTATTCAGTTTTAGTGCAAAGGTTTGACGTTAATCGTGTTGGTTATATGTTCTGTATAACTTAATGCTATTTTACCATGATACTATATCTGTATTGAGTGTTATGTAGAGGACTGTTTTTTAATGTAAGGTAAAGGTAAAGTTCCTAAAGGTAAGGGTTATAACTGTACGTGAAAGCTGGTCCCCCATCAAGAGGCATGGAAAAAGCTACAAAGTTAGGTTCGTCTATCCTACGTTATGGAGATTGGTGCTCCTGGCGAGACACAATTAGGGTATCTAAGTTATTGATAGGCCTTCAGGGCTGGTATCTTTCAGGCCCACTGCATTTTTCAGTTTTCATGCGTCTTTGTCTTTTCTTCCTCTATGTATGGTTGATGACAGTGTAAACATCTAAAGTGGTTGTGAAATATCAGGTTATATTTTGCCCATGGCCAATACAAGTTTGGCGGCGTTTACCTATGTTTTCCCTTATGCAGCTTATCTGACATCTAAGCGTCGACCAACCACTAGCCAGATCAGGTGCCAGAAGGCCGGAAATAGCCGCACGGGCCCTTTAAAAACAAATATCCTTAAAACTACATGGGGAATTGGTGGAATATTTCGTGTATATGGCTGAACTGCATTGTGCGTCATAAAATTAGCATCCAAAGACTAATCCTCAAAAAGAACATCGCCTAAGAAATCTGCCAAAATGCTTTCAAAGGCAAAACCTTCTCCCAGTCAACGACCAGATATGGAGTGCTGATCCAGAATAGACCACGTTTAGCTGCAAAGAACCTGCTTTGACTGTGTGTAATGACATGAGGATGGCTCGAGGATTGCGTGTCAGGAAGCATGAAAAAAGGTTACTAAGCCTGCAAGCTCCCCTTGAATCAATATCTTCCAGTACTTGACCAGATCAGCCCTTGTAATTTTTGCAACAGAAAAGTAAGCAGTGCTTTTGAAGGATGTAAACTTAATTAGGTATTTGGACTATCAAAATGTGATGTAGGTGGAAGTAATGAGTTAATTAAAAGTTCCTGGTGCCTCTGGTAGCTCCATTCTCAGTCTCCCCAGTCACCTCGTGTCAAATTTGACCTCGGACGTTCCATGCATGCTAATGTATGTTTCTTATTGGAATTTATTCATTCATTCCAACATAAGAGGCATGCATTTGTGCGACGCATTTCAGATCCTTGCAACTGTACGCAGTACATATTCTTTAATACTTTGTCTGGAAATGTTCTGAATAGAATTTTTTTTTTAAGAAAAAGGAAGTTGTTTTTTATCAATTGAACCCCTCAGGGGGATACAACTATTGTATTTATGGGAATTAGCGCTCCCAGGGGGAATATGTGAGGGCCTGAGCTCAGAGTTAAGTAGACCTTCTTTTTGTTGAAATAAAATGTTTTTGTTATGTTAAGGACCATCTTTTGTTCAATTCACTGCTGTCCTGTCCTGTTTTTCAGCACCTACTACTTTCTTCTTCAGCTTTGATCTTGTTTCATGAACTTCTTTTTAAACTTACTGTTTATATGCCCTTTCTGCATAGATTCCGCGTTCTCTTAACTCCATACTAAATGGTGTCTTCTATCTTCTTCTCTTTGGATCGCATTTGTTGCGGATAGGGAGGCTTAAAGTAACTAATAATCTAATCTAATCATTTATCAATTGGAAAGTTTTCGAACACTGAATGGAGTGGAAGACAAACGTGTATAGAGAGAAGTAAGTACAGAAAATAAATCCGTTTTATTTTCCAGGTCTGAGAGCGGCATGTCGATGTCGGGCGAGCGATTCAGCCGAGTGGGGAGCTCTCCAGCGGACCTGCATGGCATGTGGTACCCAACTCTGCGCCGCACGCTCATGTGTCTCTCCAAGCTCTACAGATGCGTTGACAAATCTATCTTTCAAGTAAGAAATGCTTATTTTGGCTCTTAAATTTTTTGTAGTTGGCAGGAAAGTTAGTGTAGAATAATAATTTTTATTGTAAGATTCTGATATTGAACTTGGTTTTCCCAAACATGTTAGTTTTAAGTAACTGTTACGTGAAAATGGAAAATTGAAGCGTCGTTCGACTATGTAAATGTATTCCAGCTTATTAATCCTTGTATGCGGAACAGTAACTCAGATATAATGTAGAAATCCATGAACGTTTCCATCGAAAAAAATTGCCAGGATCAAGTGAAGTGGTTGAACTGAAATTCAGAAGCAATCTGTATTCTATTCCATACTCCATTCTCTGAAATGCTTCATACCTAATTTTTTTTAATTCTACAGATAATTTAACTAATTAATATGTTATTTCTTCTCTTTGTTTACTAAAACTCTGTGTTCCTAGGAATGTGTAGGGTAATAATTAATCGTACTTGTGATTCCAAAGTAAATTGAAAAAAATTTGTAAAAATTGAAGTGTGTTCTTTTCTAGTTTTTAATTTCTGAAGGATATTGACGAATCACGTACGGTGTTCGGAGGTATTGAATCTGGTCTGAATTAATTTTTTCTTTGTCATTTTTATGGCATTAAATTTTTGAACTATCGCATGTCTAATGTTTTTGTTACTACACATTTTTGTCGTGCGCTAGCATTTCATATGGCGGTAAAGGAAGGTTCATTATCTCTTCACGAACATCTGTTACATGAGCTTCATTTTAATTTTTTCAATTTAAAATTACGGAAGGCAAACTCCAGCAATTACAGTTAGAGAAAATCTTCTCAATTAGTTGGATGCTTGAAAACTAGGACCCACTCCAGAATTGGATAGAAGGAATATTAACTTCCTGAAAGAGGGTAGATGTAACATCATAAAAGTGGGTAGGAGTAGTGTTAATATCCTGAAAGTAGGTAGAAGTATTAATATCTTAGAAGTAGATAAAACTAATCCAAAAGTGACCAGAAATAAAACCATTGCGCTGTGCAGGGCGTGTCTTTAGAAGCTGTGGCTGCGTGCGTACAGTCGCTCAACTCCGCGGCCACCGCGATCAATTCGAAGTCCTCCGCCACCCACGCCGCTTTATTTCAGATCAAGCATCTACTCATCCTCAGAGAGCAGCTCGCCCCTTTCCAGGTGACAGTAGGGCAATTGTGTCCTTTCCTTTCTTCAATGACGTTCAGATGTTCAAATTTAACATATATATAATATGCTTGTTACGAAGCACACGACTTGATTGGATAGTGTAGGCTGATGTTCTGTCACTCTAGTCTAAATTTCCAAAAAATATGATAGTTTTCTCAGAGATATCTAATTAAATGAGCTTGGGCTTAATTGCTGTCGGTTGACATTGACTGACATTTAAGTGGAATGAAACTGCGGTTATAAATATACTTGACTGAAATCTACGTGGGAAGAAACTGCGATTATAAATATACATTGACTGCACTCTACGTGAAATTAAACTGCTGTCTCACCTGCAGGTGGATAGTAGCGTCAAGGAAACCATAGTAGACTGGAGCAAGTTGAAGGACGCGGCCTACGGTCTTGTGCAACAGCGCGGCAACCTCTTCTCTCTCAGCTCCAATAACGCTCTCCTGCAGTTCATTGTTGATGGCGTGCCTCAGGTATGGCTGTTGTTTTCAGTTTCTCTGATTTTATGGGTTTGAGAAGTATATTTGTAGATAGGATAACGTTTGATTACGGATTCCTTTTCTTAGCATGATAACTATGTGCCAAGGTCCTAAATGCTGTATTTTTTTGGACTTCTCTCCGTGTTTCAGATGTTTCTCGGGTTTTTTTTTACTCCCATTTAACCGAAAATGCTAGAAACTAGGTGGACTCCAAATATTTATGAAATGGAAAGTGAATAAAAACTTTTTAATTCGCTAAACTTATACCACTTAATTTCATTCTTCCCCCAATCTAAATAGGTACAACTTTTCGAGCAAACAGTAGCTGGATAAGTGTGCTAGATGATCAAAACATGTTATTTGTGTGTGTTTCCGAAAGTAACCTAGTGAATAATCGAAATATAATCTGTGAGCCAAAATAATGCAAGTGAGTAACTTTTTCCTTTACTTCTGAACTAACTTCCGTAACCTTCACTACTGAATTAATTTACGTAGATTTTGCGTATAGGGTCACTGAAAGACGTTATTTTGATCCCTTGTCTATGAAGCAGCTTATTAGGAAGATCTATATTGTTGAACCTGACCTTGTTTGAAGCAGATGTATTCAAAGGCTCTTCTCTGTAGCAACATTTCTTGTGCAGGTAACCGAGCAGCTTATGGACTCTAAAAAGGACGTGGACTACGAGCTAAAACGGGTGTGCGAGCGCCTCATCCACTCCAACACAGAGGCTCTTGTCGCTCCCCTCAAGTCTCTCATCGCTAAAGTAGACGTCATCCTCGCTATGAACAAGAACGAAACCGGCGTCAAACCTGTTCTCCTCAAAAATCAACCTTTTGCATCGCCTGAAAAGGTATAGTTTTGTCCTCTATAGTGGTATGTATGTTGGCTCAAGTGACACGAAACAGTTCTCTAAAAAATGAGATATATTCCTACTTTGGGTATTAACTTGATAAACTGGTGGATTTCTTATTGTATGAATAATGGAATTGAGGTCTGACTGGCTAATTGTATGTAGGTTCCCTGGCAGTCACCAGTCGATGAAGAATCAGCATCGGAAAGTTTTCTAGGAGTCCGCTGTCGGTTAAGTTTGAACTTGAATTAAATAATGTTCATCCATTTTAGTAGCCTGGAGAGATCACTAAACATTCTTTTGATAAGGCTCATACGAATATTGTAGTTGGGTTAGTATTTCACTTTTTTTTCCTAATTGTTACAGGCCTCAAATCGGTGACGTTTCTCAGAAACGACTGATATGAAATAATCGCCGTTGATTGATTTCCGTTTTGAGAGAGTACTTCATACGTTACTGGAAAAATGAAAAGGGACAGCGAACAATTTTACCTTAATCTATCAGGTCTAGTATATGTGCATAATTTTAAGATTGTTTCTTAGGATCTTACAACAGATAAATTTATAGAGAGCATCGTTAGTCTACCTCGAAGAAACCCAGTTTACTTCGTAATTTTTTCTGTAACCTATTGCTTTGAACATAATCATCGTTTTATCATAGCAAATAAACCAAACTCTGTTCGACAGATCGGCGAGGTTGTGAGCGGAGTCTGCAGAAACATTCGATCGAAATTACCGAAACTCCAAAGAAGTCTCCATTTGTACCTGGCTAATCGAGACACGGAATTTATTTTGCTCAAACCGGTCCGCATTAACGTGGCATCAAGTATTGCACGCATGAATAGAATTTTGAGTGAACACTACAGCCCCGAAGATGTTTTAATAGCAAATTGTCCTTCAGTTGATGAAATCAACATGATGATGAACGCTCTGCTTGAAGTAAAGGAAGAAAGAGCAGTCAATGAGTCGACCTATAATACATCAGAGAATGCTGTGGCCCAAAGTGCTGCCAGCAGTGATCATGCTGCGGGAAGCACTAACGTTCCTCCTACTGCCGATTCTGCTTCTGTTAGTTATACTGCAAATGTTCCTGCTGATTCTGCACCTGCTGGTAGTCATGGTACGAGTAGTAATGCTGTTGCTCCTGCTGTTAGTAGTTATAACCTGAGCAATGCAACAGTTGCTCCTGCTGCCGGAAGTTATAATGCTGATACTTCTGTTGTACCTCCTGCTACTGGTGGTTACGATAAGGATGGTTTGGCTACAGCCGCTGGTCAGCGCTTGGGCTCAAGTCCTGTTAGTGGTTCCGAAATGAATATCATCAACGGTCTGACTGGCTTCCGTGCGTCTGGCAGTGAAGCGATGCTGCCTTCAAGTTACCAATCGAATGAAAGCAACAACCAAGTTGCAGACGCAGCGGTATTGAAAGGAGCTCAAGTAACCAAAGTACCATCATCAGAACATAGTTTACAAGCTTCCGACCGTATACAGGCAGTTTGATCGAGTTAAGAGGAACTTCGTGCAGAATGCAGCGCGAGCTCAGTTTACAATACTTGAACACAGCGACAGGCTGGACGTGAGTCTGTGGAATCAATTAGTTTCTTGAAAAGATGTTGACTTCACTTGAGGTAAAGATTTGTAAGAGATTTTATTCAAAATCTAGCAAGTGAAAAAGCTTATTGGCTATCAACTTTCGCTTGCAAGGTATCTCTAGCTGCGTAGCCAAATATTTCTAAGCTGCTGCTATTGCTGCTATTTTCTTTGCTTGAACGATTTCTCATTCCAAGGGTGGACGCAATATGAAGAGAAGTGCTAGGTAGTGTTAGATTGATTTATCTATGCACGCGTAATGAAATGAGCATATTTCATGTTGTCTTGCATGCCTGTGATTCTTTTAAAACATATTTTGTACAGAAATGTAATTAGAAGCTCGTCAGAATTGCTATGCTCTTTAATGTAATGCAATGTGGAACTAAATAGATTAATTTTGACTGAAACTTACGCATAAGAATTCTATTTTACGTCCTTTGATTGGGCTCTGCTTTCAAATGACCGAAACATTTGCATCTTGACTCTATTTTTAGCCACCATGATTGTCGGACTGTTAGTTTTTGTAGCCAATCTTCCAATCCTGTTATGAGCATGAAAGTTTTGGGGAGTGCGTCATTTTCCTATTCCAATGTTTGTTTTCTGCAAAATGTGTTATGTTTGTGACTCGATATACTCCACTTTACATTCATTTGTTCAAGTACGTATTGCGCTTGAAATTCTTTTTGCTTCATCTAAGTCTTTTACGCTGTTTCTTGTCATGAAAATAGTTCGCCCAGTTCGTATACTCGTTTTTTACCACATTTTTTTACCCTGGAAATTAGTCTAATCTACACATTTGTTAGAATATTTTACTTGCGATGTATTGTTGCTACTTGAAATCGTAAATGCCATGACCACTTCAAACAGCATAAAATTATTGGTACTTTAGGATTTTGTTGAAAACATTCGTCATGTGACTTGAATCATAGCATTGTGATGCTTACTGTTTTCGTGTACCCTGGGCTCTGGTCAAGCACTTCTTTGAGTTGGCATTATATCAGTTGTGTACTTATAAAAGTATTTTTGTTTGTTCATATGTTTATGTTTAAAATAATATATTTATAATTTGTTTATCTACAAGATAATAAGACTGGTGGTTTGCCTCGTGTGTGCAATTATATGATCAAGTTCGCACGTTAATACCATACGCACTATTATTCGAGTTATATGCTTCATGAATTTCCGTGCGGATTACGATCTAAAGTGAGAATTTGAGGGTTCCTTACTTGGTGCAGCTTATTTCTTCTATGATATAAACTAGAAAGCACTGTTGAAATGTTAAAAGTTGGGTAAGGTCCTGAGCTGAGAGGTAGGCTGTATCTTGTTGAAATAAAATGTTTGTTGGTTTATTAACACGTTAAGTGCGGCGTGACCCATCGGTGGTCAAATAGGTGATTTTCATAATGCTGCTGGCCGACCAGCAGTCACTGACTCAATTTTTTATAAATACTAAATGAAAGTTAAATGAAGGCATGATCCAGTCAATGTTTGCTATTGTCAAATTTTCTTACTACAATTGACTCTAAATTTGAGCTGGATATTGAACTTCAGTTTAACCCGCCGCACTTAACGTGTTAAGGACCACCCTTTTTCGGCTCACTGTTCTGTTTTTCAGCACCTCTGACTTTTCTTCTTCAACATTTATCTCGTTTCCTAACCTTCCTGCGAATTAGCATTCCCAGGGGGAATATACAAAGTTCCGAGCCAAAGATTACGTAGGCCCTTCGTTTGTTGAAATACAATAGGATTTTTGTTTTGTTACGGACCGTCTTTTTCGGTTCAATGCTATTCTGTTTTCAGCACCTATCACCTCCTTCATCTTATTTCATGAACTTATCCCTCGACGTATTGTTTCTATGCACTTTGACTATGTTAATTCCATACTAAATGGTTCCTTCAACCTTCCTCTCTTTGAACATCATTGTTAAGATAGGGGAGGTTAAAATGAACTTTCAATCAATTATGTGAAAAGTTGGCATTTTCAAACGTCCGTTAAAAACTTCATAAAGGGAAGTTTTGTTACTCTGCTGTCATGTTATTTTTTTGACCTGCTAATTTGATCCGGTTACTGTGTTGAATTCAGGTTCATTATTATTGTTTACGAGATTAAAGGTCTATCTACAGGGTGGCGCAGAAGTCACTTCACCATTTTTAATAATATTTATAATACGACAACTAATAAAACTATAAAAATTGGTTACATATTAAATTAATGAGGAAATCTTCTAATGTTTTTACATATATCCATTAAATGTTTTTTATATTTTAACACAAGCTTATTCTACGCACAGTGTTTTCCATAACTATTTTCAAAACATCTGAAGTTATTCTGTTAATTTTGGATATTTTTCAACTTATTGAAAGTATTAGGCATATAAATCTGCTGCAACATTCAATAAAACATGTGCACATGCATTTTGTACTGATCTCGGTCTGCCAGAGTGTTCTTTATCTGCTGGTGAGCAGAAATATCAATCTTGAAATCATTGCAACGTTTAAAAGGCTTTTGTTGATTAAATATAAACCAAGTTCCTCTGTACTGCAACTAATAATCCATGTTGAAAGGAATAACTTTCCACTGTCTTTGCTAGTAGGTCGTTGCTGTATTTCGACATTTTTGAGATGTAATTGTGTAAATTTTCATTACAAAATATGCTTCAAATCCGTATCATCGATACAGGATGAAACTTGAAATTTTTTGTTTCATTTAGTACGTAACCAATTTTTTTATAGCTGTATTCGTTGTCGAAACTTCAAAATGGCGAAGCTACTTTTGCGCCATCCCGTACAATAGAAATCCTGTTACCTGAGAAACTGGAAGATGGTGTACTCGATCAATTGTGTGATCGGCTGAATGTATTGTCTAAACAGATTTATCGCTCCTCTACTCCTTTTTCACTTTAATTTGAAACGGTTGAAGTTTTATTTAAAATCAGTTATATTTAAAACTATGAAAGTCAGATTTTGAATATAACTTCTATTGTTTTAAACATGACTTTATTTATTTAAAATTCAACTTCTCTAACTTTACATTAGTGATAAAGGAGTAGTTCAGGGGATAAATATACAGCTATGTTTTTCGAAGTGCCTGTTATTAATATTTTAAAACGTTTATTAAAATAGGTCTCATTTACCCATTTCCTGCTGCTGCGGTTTTATACACGCCCATATGCTGTTTCATGAGTCATGACGTGGCGATGCATTCAAAATGTTTACTACTTAAATATTTCAATGATTAAAACGATTGTTAACAGGTAATATATTTGGTAATTGATACATAACTTTTACTGGCAATTCAGAGAACACGGTTACTACAACCACCTATGTTCAATAATAAAATTTGAACTTTTTAAAACCGATAATTAAAGGACACTGAAACTTGATGAAAGAATATTTACATAGAGAATAGAAGTAGCGACGTGCCTTCCTATAATCGTTATTGATAATGCATCGTGCAATTTAGAAGGGATTAGTTCTTTCACTGCTGAGAATGAACTAAATTTTTTTTTAAATCTACTTGTGTAATTAAACGGTTTGCATCATAACTTGATTGGCATCAAGGAAGCTGATTCCAAGAACTGAAGCTTTGCTATCTTGAGAACCTAATTATGAATATATACCACCAGAAATGTGGTTGCTGATTACACCACTATGCCTACTACTGCAGCTTGAGTATGACTATATGTCTATTAAATCTACTAAAAACAAAAACATTAACTCACGTTTTTAATGGAATCATATTCGAAACTTCTTCATGGGATCAATATTTTCTTGAAATTCATTACGAATTTCTTCTGTCGCTGCTGCCCTTTGCACAAGTCTCTCCAGCTCTTCTTGCTTCAGCTCGTTTTCAATGTCCTCGTATGACCTCACAGGAATGTCCCCTCCTTTCGTATCTACAGTAAATGAAGCATCAGCTTCGACAGCATCATCATTTGCGCATGCATCAGCGCTGTGACCGGCACCCTGTGAACCTTCATCATGAGGTGTTGGTTCCACGACAGGAAATCCAAGTTCGGTTAACAACTCAGTTGAACCAATTTCCTTGGCCCGTTGATTACCTGGGAGACTTTCGCCACTCTCAGATACGTCCTCTGACGACGCACCAGCTTGAGATGTAGATCCACAATCCAATTTCAATTGATCTACAGAATTAATCAGCTCAGAATATCCATGGATATCGTCTTCGTCGTCCGCATCAGGATTATTCTCCCCTTCAGTACCGAGTTCCTCTTCATCACCGCCCAACGCTCCAAGGAAAGCAGTTGCAATTCGCTCAGCATAATCCAATCGATCTTCCCTTGAAAGCGAAGCAGCAGTCAGTCGCATTTGCCCAAAGCGAGCAAAAAGGTCTTCAAAATTTTCAGCATCTTCATTTAGGAGTTCCCCAGGTTCCTCTTCGTCCAATACATTTTGAGGTTCCTCGCAACCAACGAACGGGTCTTCTTGGTGCGTCATGACGGTTCTGCTGTTGAGGGGCACGCTGCCTGGTGGGCGTATACACGAACGTGAAACAATACAAGTCGGATGAAAATGTTTCCTTAACACTTCATTGAAACTTAGATGAACGCTTTCACCCTAGTTCACCTAAATGTACTCAATTTCTGAATACTAGTGAAAAAATTCATACTACAAAAACAATAAATTTCAAATACTAGTAAATGAAAACATCGGTTCACACTTCATGTAAGATGTTCGATGGTCAATAGTGATGCAGTCTGACACAGATGATCGGCATGAAAGTCACCTTCATGAGTTTGAGCCTTTAGCAATTGAAGTTTAAGTTAGCGAGAATTCAACTATTTGAACATTAATGAATTTAAGAAATATACTATAGTTTTAAAAAACAATCACTTAAAACGTGCATGTTCACATGTTACAAAGGAAAAAACTTTCTGAAGGCCCAATATTTTATTTTTTTGCTTTCAAAGTGTAGCTAGCAATTTTACACCCAAATAGCATTTAATTTAAGCACGTTTACAACGCGCTTGTGCTGAAAATTGTCCAAGTTCTACGTAAAATTGAACACGTGATCAGATTAGATATTAGTTAAAGCCTCCCTCACTGCAATACAGGAGTTTTAAAGAGAGGAAGGTACCCCATAGCACGGAGAGAAAGGAATGCAGAATTTATGCACAAGATGCATAGAAACAGTAAGTTGAGAGATTAGATTATTAGTTACAAAGGCGATCCAAAGAGAGAAAGAAGGAAGACACCATTTAATATGAAGTTAAGGGAACGCGGAATCTATGCAGAAAGGGCATAGAAACAGTAAGTTGAGAAAAAAGCTTATGAAACAAGGTCAAACTCGAAGAAGAAAGTAGTAGGTGCTGAAAAACAGGACAACAGTGAACCAAAAAAAATGTGGTCCTAAACAAGGCCTACCTAACTCTCAGCTCAGGACCTCACATTATCCCCTGGGAGTGCTAATTCCTAGTGATGTACCGATACCATTTTTTTGGCCGATACCGATACCGATACCCATTTTTTGGCCGATAC
>JACJUY010002885.1:30175-96413 GCA_014220935.1 Platorchestia sp. MABIK | reverse complement strand
ACTGTACTTGTGAATGCTCAGCAATGTCATGTGCAACCTTAGATGTGCTAATTACTTACTTCAGTAACTGATCATTCTTGTTCTTACGAATGCTTGGCTGCCCATATACATGTTGTATGTGTACTTCCAAGTATAGATCAGTTCTTTTGAACATCTTGCACGAAGACTCATTAATATTTTTAAATAAATTTGTTATTTTGGAGGTAAAGACGAACGAAACGAACATCACTAATCCTGAATTATTATTCTGTTAGATGAGCAGGCGACCAATGAAAATAATTTGCTATAGGAATGTAGATGGGAAGCTCAATAAATATTTCTGATTGCACCCTTGCTCCGTGGTAGAAAATTTGATCATTTCATTCTGGACTACTGAATATTTCAACTCGGAAATTCACATTTCAGAATACTTCATGTCATCAAACAGAGTTCTTGGTTTTCAGTGTTACTATGTAAGCAGTGGAGTACATTAACAGATCAATACGCCGGTGATCATAATCGTACGCTTTGCATAACTCATTATTGTTCAGACAATTGAATGTCATAAATCAAAACTATCCAAACCTGAATGAAAAATATATACGCACTTTAAATGTACGTTACTTCAACTCCAAAAAAACTTAATTCGTGCAACTGGTCTCGCGTTCCAGAGCACGTTTTTCTCAACAATCGTGGGAACTGAACGTATGAAAGGCAAAAAAAACGGCAAGCTCCAGTGCAGTGAGTAGACAGCAGCTGTCAGCTTCGTAATTCTTTCTGAATTAGAAGCGAATGAAGGGAATTGTGGACGATAGGTTTTCAGGATCTCTTCTTCTGAGATGATTACTGCGGCTGTCAATTTGGAGAGAGCTGTGCGCTGCCTGCATGCCTGATGGTAGGACAAGGGTAGGGAGAGTGACGGTAGAGGGGAGTAGAGGGAATGAGGAGTAGGGGGAGTAGAGGAAGTGGGTGAGGGTGAGACAAGAGAGTGTAGGTGGAGTAGGTGGCATGAGGATTGGGGAGAGTAGGGGGAGTGACGGTAAAGGGAGTAAGGTGAGTGAGGGTAGGGAGAGTGAGGGGCTTTAGGGGAATGGGAGTAGGAGGAAGAGGGCTTAATAAAATGTAGATAGGAGAAGTAGGGTGGTGAAGTAGGGTACAGGAAATGAGGGTAAGAAGAATGATGTCACGGGAAGAGCGGTTAATGGGAGTGAGGGTAATGAGAGTGAAGTTGAGTGAGGGGAAAGGGAGTGAGGGTATGAGGAATAAAGGTAGGATGAGAGCAGGGTAGCAAAGAACTGGGAGTATCATGGTTACAATCGTGAATAAGAAGAAGGCTTTGAGTTTTGAAATTTATTCTCGTTTTCTATCCTTACAGCGCAAATTTTCTACGATTTGCGACCGGCGGAGCCCATGAGCTGCCTGTAATAATAACCGCCGCTGGAGGCATGGAAAGCTAGCAGGTACAGCTACATGAGATTCCAAGAATTTGTTTCGTCTTCCTCATCAAAATTTCATTCGCTTTTAATTTATTTTTAATGGATACCTCTGTAATTACAGTAGTGTTCTCACGCACTCAAATTTTTTTTTAACAAAGTTAGTGTAAGAAATTATTCGTGCAAATGGCTTTGAAATTATGGTTCAAATGCACACTGTCTCTCTTTTTTCATTGATTTCGATAATTTTGGGTTGAGAGCGATTATTAACGCTTTACGTTCAAATTGTATAAAGTAATTTAGAAGCATTAAAATTTGCAATCATTAGGCGATGCTCAGATATCCAGTTACGTCATGGCGGTTGGCACGACAGACAGAGGAATTATGCAAGCCTGCGAGTCAGCAAGCTAGCGATCCAACAAAATGAACAAGCTATCAAAAATTACAATAACTCCATTACATCAGGAGGTAGTTCGTAAAAAGGTGAAGTCAAAGTTGACACAAATTTTTCCCAGCAATAATGAGTGGAAATGGCTTCAAATTTCAAGAAAAGGACATTCCACAGCAGCCAAATGTTATTCAAAATTAGTCTTTTTGTGTACGAAAACACCTCACAAAATATCTGGCTTAGAGTATTAACCTTAATGTAGAGTATTAAGTATGGTGTCTTGATACTCCAACATTAAGTATCAAACCATCGGCATGAAAGTGAAGTTTCTAATACTTTGGATTCCTAATGAAACTATAATGCTCTCATTAATTCCATTATTTATTAATGTATTCATTACTGACATGCTGCACTTTTGTTGCTTGCAAAATGCTTACATGAGTTATCATTTTATTAATTCGGTAGTAATAATTTCAACATCAGGGAAAATGTTTAAAACAGTAAAAATTTTCAGTTGTTGGCATTCATTTTAAGCAACTTTCGGAGTATTTTTAAATCTTAATGAGTCGTTCTATTTCCCATATTACTTGCCAAGCACGCCATTCATGCAAAAATCCTTACGTCGTTGTTGACATTTAAAAAGGATAAATATATACTCTTTGTAACTTTTGTTTGTTTATATTCCCCGACGTTATCGAAGCGGTTGCACACGTTGTCATTGGTCACTTTGCCTGCATCTTTAACTTCGATCATCGCTCGCTATGCGATCCTCTCAAGCTGTCCCTTCAGTATCGTTAATCCTTCATTTTGCAACACACGCACTTTATTATTTCTTCTCCAATCTCCAGAGTCTGACTATAGACCCCGGGTTGTGACCCATTAGGCCTGATGGAGCCCCCAACTATTCTGGACTTTCTGGAAGTCACGCAGAACTTCCGCATTACTTGAAGGACGTCGAGAAAGATCGAGACCCAAAAGTATGTCATAATGGGTGCGGTTTGCAGGCGCAATCTTGCCGCAAAAGAGGCAAGCCTTTCAAGTACTTTGCTTGAGGATACGTCTGGCTGCTACACACAAATGACTGGACACGGATTCTCAAATAATTTACGTTGCTGCTATAGCGTGAGGTACCACATTATAGCATGAGATCTACCTCTAGCTAGTACAATAGCGTGAGGTTAGGTTACTAATGAAGATCACTTATTTTCACACATTTAATTTAGCGATAAACACTTAATTTGTACAGTTCAAACTGCACCTGGATAGGCGATATGTGGCGGTAGACCTCACGCTGTAGTAGCACCTAGTTTACGTTGTAAATGCATAACAGGCTGCGTAAGTCCTCTTGATGAGACCTATGGACATGTCGGTTTCAAATTTTACTTGGTTTACCTCGTCTTGTTTTTATTTTGTATTGCTACGCACTAAAACGCAAATCATTCGAAAATCCTGTCTCAGCTAATAAGTGGTAAAAGACTGTGTTCCGAAATGAATGTCATGAGAGCGTGGGTTCTGATTCACTTTTACGTGAAAATTTTATTTTTCATCCAATCTTTGAGACGGAAATCTGACCGAGAACAGGGAAAGTGTTTATTGAGGGATTTCCTCACCACCTTCTAATAGTGTTCGGTTATTTAAATCACTTCAAATATTTTTGAAGTTTATGATATGGAAGGATTCGTATATATGATGAGTTGAATGATTTAGAGCTGTAAAGGAAGTTCAAAACTTAAAACTCATGTACATAAATGAGCGCGTATGAAATTAGTTGTTTGTAGTAAAGCACTGCAGACATCTGGAGGCTATTATTAGTTATGATGAGCTGTGTGAAATTGTCATTTTCACTGTCGTTATTTGCTTTCTTGACTTTTCGTGTGAGACCTACCCGCAATATGTCAAGAATGTTTTAAATATGATTGAAACTCCCCTCCACTGCAAAACACCGGCAGACCAAAAGACATGTTTACCAACGTCAGAATATGACACACATTTTACATTTGCATCTCATACGACCAGCAAAATACATGTCCGCAATTGAAAAAAGATTAATCCCCAAAGCTCAAAAAAGGCAATAACTGAGCCATCCTGGAAAAAATATATAAAAAAGGGTAGGAACACAGGGCTATATGCATGAGAGGAGCAAATTAATAATTGAAAGTCACACTGGCCAAAATTTGCAAAATGCCGTAAGAAGACAGGGTCATAAGCATGAGAGCAGCAATCTGGTGTGATGGAAGTCTCATTACGGAAACTTGGAGCAAAGTGGCCACCTGGCCGTCAATTTGGCCAGTTTTATGCGACTTGCCGACCTCCCCCAATCACCAGAAAATGAGGTGCTGATGCTCATGCCACAGATTCCTGAGACGACTCAAATTTTCAAGTTTCAAGGCTATTTTCTTCAAGGCTATTTTTTCTTCAAGTTTCAAGGCTATATTTTTTGCGGGAATTTTTAGTTTAAAACCTACTATGAAAATTACCTCTGCTGGTTTCGAGTAAGGATACCTGCTGAAACTCTTGCGAAAAAAAATCATTTTACTGGATTTTGTTCATAAGATTGCTCGCTGGAATTACAGTCACAAGATTGCCGGAGTGTGACAATTCTGATTTTTGAACTTTTTACAACGATATTTGATAAAATAGTTGAAGTAGGGCGATTTCTATAGAATCTCTTTTACAAGAGAAAAAAAAATAAAACAAAAGTTTTAATGATTTCTGGTTTTACTTCCCTTTTTACTGTCTGTTTTGTTTTCGATTTAATCAGGAAAGTTAGTCAGCCTTTATATTTTTAACTTTCAAAATTTGAATTGTTGAGCACTGAAAATGGATTTTTATGATACGAATTGTTTTTTTTTATCACATTTCTGGCCACGTTGGATTTCCTTTCACTCTAAAAATTAAATGAAATTTCAACTCTTCGATTAATTGACGATGGGATTATTTCCACAGAACGCCTCCCTGCAATTCCAGCTGTGGAAGCATAAAGTTCTCATAGTAAGCACCAATTTTTAGCTTCTGGTGATGATTTCAACCCGATGAATTTCTTCGTTTCAAAACACAAATAAAAGTCACCGGAAAAATTCAGCGATCTTTCTGCCGCATAAAATTGGTTTGAACATATTAGGATCAAATTTAATTTTATGTTTCACCTAGATTGTTTTTGTTTTGTCGTTGTTTTTTCTGACTTGAATAGAGAACGTGAACTACAGCAGAACTTCCTTCTTCGCGAGAGACTGGTTCCGAAAGAGAACCTGGAAGTGGGAAGCAACGTTTTCTATCGTTTCCTCTTATGAGAGTTTGCCTAGCATTTGAATTTGGGTGAAAAATCGGCTGATACATGTATGTTAGAACACTATAAAAAGTTAAGAAAAAGCCAACATGTGTAAAAATCAACATTCATATTTACCTGGACAATGCATTTCAAACAATGCATGAAAAACATTTTTCGAATTAAATCAAATAATTGATTTAAGAACAAAAATATAAGATTTGTGTTCGGGATTAATATGTATGGTTAATTTCAAACTACAACACCGCTGAATCGGTTAAGCTCTTCTCAAATCAAATACTTACAGATTATGCTTGAGCGTTATTTTGCCGTCCTGTACTGAACGTTGAAAATTATTCCAAATTCTTTTACAGCGGAACGTAAATTTTAGCCCATTCTGTGCATAGAAAGCGTGAGATACCTTCGTCGGTACAGATCCGAATCTAAAGTGAAACTTTATGTATCAATACGGGCTTCAGAAAAAGACGCTAATTGCATTAAGCAGAGCAGTCAAAGCTACCCGAACTTGCCGAGCTTTCGCTTTAATTCGGCTTTTTAAGTCGATTAACTTTGGTTCTTCCAGATCATCGGTCAGGGGCGTAAAGAAGGGCAAGAACCTGCCGCGGAGTTTTTAGCTGCAAAATCCGCTCGGCAAGTTTAGATTCCATTAACTGACTACTCTGATTAGCTTGACTTGAGGAGCTTACCAGTTTTACTTCAGTGCGTGATTCGAACTAGTTTTTTTAGTTCAGTACATTACTTTGGAATACCCTTTGCTCAACGGAAATGTGTTCTCATCTAATAAAAGAGTTAGGCTGCATGTTGATAGCCATGAAAAATGATTACATGTTAAAACCTAACAGTAATGAAAATGTCCAGGATATTTATCATATTTAATCAAAAACTCAATTTTAGTTTTTAAGTTGTCAATAAGCTTGTGATTTAAACAAACCACTCACTTATTTAGATCTATACAAATTGATTTTTCAGTTGAAAGCAGAAGTCTACCTTTTGTAATAATAGATTCGATGTATATGTTTGTGAGCGAGAGTTCCATTACATTAGTTACAATTGATGAATCAAAATTGCGACTCTAGAGAAAAGTCTGGTATTGAGCCTCCGAACCTGTAAAAACCGAACTATTGTATTAAGGTTCAAATCAAGGCACACGATTCCCCGAGGAAAACAAATTGCAGTCGGTTTTGCAATCTCAACAACAAAAGCGTGGGCGTCAGTAATGTCACTCCTGGGATTCATTTTCTCAAGTGTCCGTGGACGAGCCGCTTGAGGGATTGGAATACGGTCACTCATTCGAAAAACCAACTTCATTCTCACGCGCTATTTCCAAGTATAGAAAATCTCGATTCTCAAGCTGCGAGACCCCCAGGTGACCATTTCCAATTCGATAAATCACTCGAACCTCAAAGCTCTTTAAATTGCATCTCTAGAGGTATAATTCATATCACTGCGAGCGTTCTCCTTATCATGATTCCGGAGGGAATTTTCTACATCGTAATATGATTCAGGTTGCTTTCAGGAAGATGCCTCTGGTTCTCGTCAGTCGGAGATTGGCTCCATTCCATTCTCGGGATCACGAAAGAGGAAGGCGCGTTCTGGCAGATAGCAATCGATGCATCCAACGGCTGGAATCGTGGGGAACGGGGCCAAACAACCCGGTGGAAGTGAGTGTGATTTGCGAAACTGGTGGAAGTGAGTGGGATATCCGAAACTAGTGGAAGTGAGTGGGATATCCGAAACTAGTGGAAGTGTGAGTGGGATATACGAAACTGGTGGAAGTGAGTGGGATATGCGAATCTGGTGGAAGTGAGTGGGATATCCGAAACTAGTGGAAGTGAGTGGGATATGCGAAACTGGTGCAAATGAGTTGAATATTCGAAACTGGTAGAAGTGAGTGGGTTGACAGAGTCACTGGAAGAGTGCAGGATAATCGAATCGGTTTTAGTGAGTGGGCCAATCGAATCCGCTGAAGTGGGCGGGGCAACCGAATCGGTGAAAGTGTGGGAACCAACCGAATCGCTGAAAGTGAGAGCACCAACGAACTCGGTGGAAGTGAGTGAGGCAACCCAAACTGGCAGAAGTGAGCGGGTCAACCTGATAGGTGGATGTGAGTGAGTCAAGCAAAGAGGTGGAAGTGAGCAGGCCACCTCAGCAGATGGAACAGAAAATATTGAAATGAAAATATTTCGAGTAATACGAGGCAACCACTCACATTTAAATCGATTTTTTTAAACAGTGCATGAAACGTTTCCACAGAGCATTGTAGAAGACTAATCATATTAGGTTGCTTAATTATTCAGGAAATATTTTTCTTCGGACATTAATAATATTTTTTGAAAAATTCTAAGTTTGTTTAAAAATTGAGTGCGCCGTTTCTTCACACACTTATTTTGAGTAATCTCATTACAAGGAGAGTGTGCTAGGTTTGCCAGTGAATCGATCATGAGTTGAAGTTTAGGGAAAATATTGAAAATAATATAACCTACTGTTGTGGAAGCTCAGGCCTTCATTTTTGAGACTTAAATAAGCTCAATAGCACTAATGGAGCTCCATTTGATTTTACATAGATTTGTTTTAATGCTGAATTCATTTTAACGGGAAGAAGCTCATATATGACTGCACATAAATATATTAATGCTCGTTTGATCGTTTGGATGAAAAGCTAGAGGGTCTCTCTTTCTGAATAGTTTCGAATGACTTCGTTAGAATTTTCCAAAATACCGACACTTAAAACACATTTAACAGTTTCCTGGACAGAATCAAATGCCCTTGATTTCGAGTTTGTTTCCAACTGCATTTTCAACTTCTGCCCAAGTACCCCAAGTCCCGAAAATATCCGGAGGCGACAAAAGTTTTTCATCTGCCTGGCACAACCAATTCCTAGGAATGCAAGGCTCGCTGTAGGGGACGAATTCGAGGGAATCAAAATAGAGGCACAGCTTGAGTCGAACACAGAACAGGTCGTTGGGGCGCGCCCCTTCTGAAGGCGGAAGTCCTGCTTGGAGGGCGCCATAACTTGATTACATGGCGCCAACATCATGGAAGCAGAAATAACATTTTCACTCTTCTCAGAGGGTTGCTGATTTGAGAGCGTTCCTTCACGGTCATCATGATACGAAGAGATTCAAAATATCACCTCATCTTGCTCTGGGATTTTGGATTTGATGATCGTGTTGCAGGCTGCTAGACGGACAACTTTGGTTTATTACAGAGGTCGAGCAGAATTAGAATAATACAAGTTCATAAAAACTCGTATGAGTCAGAGGATTCGGTTGTTGTAATGTGTTAGTGTTCTAGATACATGGTTCTTTACGGTGAATTGAGCTAATTGTCCATATATGTGACTTCCATATGAAAACTAACCATAAATGTCTAAAAAAGATCGCTTCTATAGTAGTTCCACTAAAACTGAAAGGGTAGAGGGTAATAAGTAAATGAAAGTGCTCTAAAATATTAAATTTCAGACAAAAGGCTGAAGGAGAAAATGTTCTATAACATGAAATGAAATCAGTGAACATTTAGAGAAAAAATATTCAGAGGAAACAATTAAATTAATTAAGTTTCTGTTGTACACATTCAATGATGAACGGACCACCGGTTCGGAATTTAATCCGCAGACACATGTACTCACAAGTGACACTATTTTAAAAATGATGCAACGATTCTTCACGTCGTCAGTAAATGATCACAAAAACTAACACGAGTTAGGTTTCTAAATTATTTACCTGCACTCCGATCTCCGAGCAGCAATCTTTTGAAAAGTTACAATGATATGGGACAATAACAAGGGTAAAGAAGTGTGAATGCATCCATCAGGCCGTTATTGTAGCAGGCATCAAACCAGCAATGTAGCAGGCAACAAGCCGCTATTGTAGCAGATATCAGACCGCTGTTGTAGCAAGTAGTAAATTGTGGAGTAGCAGGTGGCGAGCAACTCAACAGTTCACAACAGAAAGGTGAATTTAAACACGATGATTACGTAATGCGACAGATGTGTACCTTTAAATAAAATTTTCATTTTCGTACCAGTGTAAATGAACAGCATTTCAATAACTTGTACAAAGTTTTTACGAAAGATTTTAGCATACGAGGTAAAATATCATTGCGATATTACATTTTTCACACTTCTTGGAAGGGATACGAGATTTATCCAGCAATAAAGTATTTATTTAAACTGCTACTTACAACTTAACTTAAAAAACTTGAGCAACCGTGCAAACACAATTAATGCCTAAAGTTAATCGGATTGGCATTCTGCTGTTTTTTGTAATATTATCTTTGTATTACCTGATCTGATTTCAGACCATAAAAAATTCACTGATGTGATGTGCAAAATGATGTTTGTAGAACTTCGATGGCAGATATTTGTAGAACTTCAAATAGAGCTTAGTCTTAGCGGAACACGTCTCAACAGAACATGAAAATGTTCTTAATTTATGCTCGTTCGCGTGCTGATTCTGAATAAAACATTTATGGTGGATACTCTGTTTTCAGCAAGGTGTGATTGTGAAAGACGTATGAATAATTTGAATTCAAGTTTAGAAGTTCGCGCTACCCAGTGGGTGGTACAATAAAGAAAAATTTTCCTTCCTTCAATAACTAGAAATGATGTGGAACATATTTTTAAATCAACTTTGGCAAAATTAAAGTGTGAAACTGATGAAGATGTTACGTTAAAGTTAGAACTACGTACAAGCCAGAATCGAAAGTGGCTTACCTGAAGTTGTTGAAGCAGATATCTGTGTCACTAAATTCACCTCATGTTTACCGCCGGGAAGTATTATTAGTTCGAAATAACGAATGCAAGGAAACAATTACCACGCTGCACTGACAAGCGATTTAACAAATATGAAGGCAATTAAAGCAAAATAGAAGCACGATCCAGTTGATGTTTGCTGTTATCAAAATTACTTACCACAAGTGACTTTAAATGTAAGTTGAATATTGAACTTCAGTTTAATCAAGAGTGGCCGAAGTATAAAAAAAAATTGAGAACCATGTAAAGCAAGTCATTCATACCAATCAGGTCAATCAATGTAGACTTCCAATAGGCAACAGGAAAATCGTCTTTTCAGTTATACTCAGTGCAATGGCGTTTACGACATGGTGGTACTTGGGAATGTTATTTGTGAATACATCATGATTTTTAGGTAATATTGCATTAGCATCATATCATTTATAATGAAGACAATTTTGAAAAGCTCATTTTCATCAACAAAAAAAATCATGACGTCAACAACTAAGTAAAATCCTTATCGCGTAAAATAAGGGTGCCAATTATTCATTTTATGCTCGTGGTATGAAAACATTCCAGTGCAGATGCTGCGAATAGATTAACTCGGGATTAACGCGTTTAAAAATTACTTGCGCTGAGGTAAAGAAATATTTTCTAAGATGATTCTTCGTCGCACGATATGAACAGCGGCCGGAGGTCGTTAATAGCATGTTACTTTGTCGTCCAAGCAGTAAAGAGGAGAGAAAATTCTTAGAAAACTTGCTGTATCAGTTTTTTTTTATCCAGTCTGCGAAAGTTTGGACATCTTGTGGTTTTCAATTCAAGAATGATGGAAGTTAACTCCATTGTGTTTCAAATCAAATTGAAGACAGACAACAAGCTGCTGTGCCCAAGAGCTAAAGCTGTTTTTTTAGTTTAATTTTACGAGCGGCGGCAGATCTGTTAATTGATTTTTGAGAGTTGATTTTTTTTATTTTTTTGCCAAAAAAACAGCAGAATGCCAATGCCGCTGTACCATACCGTCCTAGCGGTACTTAGCGAGATCATAAGGTTAGCGCTTTTTTTGATAAAATTTTAAAGCTAGGGTCAACCTCCCAGTTACAGTCCTAATTTCAAAGTCCCAGCAGTCACAAACAACACTTTAAACAGCCTCAGCAACTCCCAGTATCTCATCAGCGACTGCAAGAAGTTCCAAAACAGCATCAACAATTTCCAAAGTTTCCGAACAACATCCTGCAATTCTCAACAGTCCCTAGCACCTCACTGCAGCATCATGAGAAATTCCGACGAGTTTTAAAAAAATGTTAGCAACTCTCATCAATCGTCAACAGCAGCTTCAGCAGGCACTGCAACACACGGCAGCTTTACCAATAATTCCAAGAAGTCCCCAAACAACATCCCTTGCAACTCCCAACAGCATTATCAATAATTCCAAGTAGTCCCCAAACAACATCCCATGCAACTCCCAACAGCATTTACAATAATCCCAAGTAGTCCCCAAACAACATCCCATGCAACTCCCAACAGCATTTACAATAATCCCAAGTAGTCCCCAAACAACGCCCCCTGCAACACCCAGCAGCGTTAACAATAATCCCAAGTAGTCCCCAAACAACATCCCCTGCAACACCCAGCAGCCTCGTCAGCAAAGCCCCAGATCCCAGCATTCCGAGCTCATAATTCGAGCGCCGCTAATCAGACGAGCGCCGCTAATCCGCTGTAGGCAATTAAGCGGTCGTACCTGCTCCAAATTTACCTCCGACTTGCATTAGAGTCTCGTGCTGCTCCGTAACTTGAGTCGTAAACCTGAACTACATCGCACCTGTTGAGCAACGCACTAATGTGCTCCAATATTTTCATTGCAGCTGCTTATGAACAGTGCAAATAGCGCGCTCTATTAACGGTTCAAGTAATGCCGCTTTAATTAGCCGTACTAGTGTAAAGCTCTTGAGGGATTGCCCAAGCAGCATCTGGTCTTGATTAATGATGGTTGTTGGGATCTCTTCAGGTTTGTGTGTATTTATTTCAGATGGAAGGTACTTTTCAGACGTTCGTCTCCTTCCGCATGTATACTTGTACTTCCTTCAGATGTAAATATTCTTCCTTCACGTGCTGGCATAAAAATTTCAGATTTTCACGGGCTCGCTTCATGTACACGTCTTTCTTTTTTCAAATTATCTGTTCTCAGAGATGAAATTTGATGGCGTCATCGAATTTCATTATTAGATGAGAAGTCTTCTGCTATTTAAAAGATGATTTAACTGGAATTCCACGACCTCAAACTAAGAACATCCAGCTGCCTATAGCAAACGACACAGTTTCCGTAGAAGTAATCGAAAAAATTAATCTTCGTGAGTCCTTGAAAATCAACCAGACCCGATCGCCTAGCTTTCAAAATAATTTAAGAAGCATCCAAATTTGTAGGTGAAAACTTAGCAATCATTTTAAATCGATCGCTCGCAACTGGATTAATTCCACAGGACTGAAAGCTGGCTAATGTGCCTCCAATTTCGAAAAAAAGACTCAGGTCACTACTGATTAACAATCGCCTAATGATGCTGATATCTGTCATCAGAAAAACGAAGAATATATTGCAGAAAGTTAGAACAACAAAGCATCTACAATCCCAGAATTTGATTGCAGGCCCTCAGCAAGGGCTCCACGAAATACGCTGCGAGCTAAAAACCTACTTAACTTTTTAGAGAAGTCAATCGAATTTCCATTAGAACGAAAGTCGTATTTCACATCTCAACTTACAAAAAACCTCAATAACGTTCCGTACGAAAGGTTAATGGTCAAAGTAGAAGCCCATGGAATTGAGGGAAATTACTCTCGATGGGTACGAAACTAGCTCACTGGTCGCACTCAGAGAGCAGCGATCTACGAACAGTTTAGTAACTGAATTGAGTAACTTTTCGGGTTCCATAAAGAAACGTTGTAACCCCGCTACTCTTTATTATCTCATGATATCGCTTAATTATATACATGAACCTCTGAATAATCTGTGACATTAACAAATTCGCTGATCTCACGAAACAACCCGTTAATGGACCAATTGGCTCGTTTCTTTTGACATTTTTTATTCTATTTCACCCACTGCAGCAGCTGCAGGACTCGTGAAAATCAGGCGTAAGGTCAGTTTTGAGCTCTGAAAATACGTTTTCTCTATGTTTATTATTATTTGGCTGAGATTTCTGCTTCAGCGATTCAGTTGATTTCCATTGATTATGCGCTAATTGTATACAGCAGAACTGTCTCATCTTAACTATTTTTAAATTGTTTTTATTTTGTTTTTTGATGGAGTGATGGTGCAAGTGGTTGGTTGAAAAAGGCAGATAAGCTCAAAAATCTTTTTTGATGGTCACATGTTCACTTATTTACATAAATATAGGTAAGGTGTGAAAGCCATTTACTGGCAACACATTTTCCTTAACCTCACGACGGCATAATTTATTCAGGACTAATTTTATTCGTTCTATATGAAGGCGTCTTCGTGGGTTTTTGTGAAGCTGACACGTGAGCTTGTGAGTCAAAAATAATTTTTTAATAGACTTTATACAGGATCTGACGCCTAAACTACTCGAACGACTTTAAAACCGCATTCAGAGAGCGAGAACAAAATAAAACAGAAATTCCTGAATGAAATAACGTCCTTTTGGGGAAAATTCTGAGTCAATTTGCGAGCAAAATGTCAGCACAATTTCAAGGCTTAGCTCTTGAGCCCAACGAGAAAACGAGATAGCTTTCGAAACAATGGAAAAAGGTTTTTTGTAAATGCATTGCGTTTACAAAGAAACACTTTCACTCGACAATTTAGATCGTTTTGGTGCAGTGAATATTAGGACGGTTTTTAAAGCCTTCAATTTTCATGAAAAAAATGTCATCGAATGTATAAGAGTATACTCATTCCGATTCCCGCAGACATGAGGCCGTCAAAAAGGCTGAGGAAATATGTATTTGGCTCACTGTCGTTATTTTGATTTTGATGTTTTGGGATACATGGATGCAGTCAATCTTCAAATGTGAGTGTGGACACTCTCAAGCACAATTCTTATTACTCACATTATTTGGTCGCTCTCTAATTTCTGAAATAAGAACGGTGATTCAGAATATATAGGAAGTTGCAGCTGTTAATAAGAAATGACCCTTACAGACACACGTTCTCCGTTATTAGTCCAGGAACATTACCTCACATTGTCAAACTTGATAAACGCATAGGATAGTTTTTATCGCGCAAGAAAGAATAAAAAAGGCTAATTCAGGTATGTTGTCAAGTGCCATTGGCTCTCAGCTTTCACCATTTAAAAAAGAATTTGTGACTTTGAACACCGTTGACTGATATCGACAAATGTATTATGCTCTGCTGAATACAAATTTATGGTGGAGTATGAAATCTTCTAGAAGCATCTCATATAAAGAATTTTCATTGGAATGACACAACCAAATTCACTGCTTTCGAGGAGAATAAATAAGAGAATTTGTAAGAAGTGTAGAAACGGGAAATTATTTGGAAACCCTTTTTCGTGCATTATCGTAATCATATATGTATTATCGTTAACCAGCTCGCATGAGGTATAAGTAATGCCAAGAAGAACTTACCTGATGTTTATTTTAAGTGTCACTTATAGTGAGTGATATCTAAAATACATTTCAGTTCCTCTGACTTTTTTATTACTGATTTTCTCAATGAACCGTCATGCTTCCTAAGACACTTTTATTACTTTCAATGAGCTCTTGTAATTTCTGCTTCTAAATCTTCCTATTAGTTAAGTAAAACACCACCGTTTTGGTTCTAAAGACTTCTCCATTTCTGTTTCAAAGGTCACGGTGTTATTGTTTATTACCTTTTCGACAAACCCCGATATTCCCGGTCTGAAAAACGACCTCACACTTCTTGTTGCAAAGACCTCACCATTCTCTTTTCAAAGATCTCGATGTTTCAGATGCAAAGACCTTACTATTTTTGAACCATAGACCTAATCATCTTTCTTTTTCAGATGCAAGTTCTTATCTGATTTGATTCAAAGACTTCTCTATTCATGTTACAAAGACCTCGCTATTTCAGGAGAAAAGTTTTATCTGTTTGGATCCAGAGACGTCACTATATCAAATGCAAATACCTCACTATTTCTGATTCAAAGACATTACCATTTCTGGCTCGAAGACCTCACCATTTCGGTCCGTGCTCGCCATGCTGATTCCGAACACCTCACAATTTCTGCTCGGGGAGCCTCGCTATTTCGGTCGGCGAGAATTGCTGAGTCAAATAAACTGGTCATTTTACTCGACACTTTAACCACATTTCAACTGCATGCTCGCTCTCCACAGAACTTCGGTCTGGTTGAAAAATGTTGAATGTGTCAAAAGGTATTCATGTAATTTTACTCATTTCAGTATCGGTGTTTACTTCAAATAAACGTAAAGAAATAATAAAGTGTAATACTTAGAAATGATTCTGTTAAAATCCTTCACGAGTAGAAATATTATTGTGTTAATGCTGTTCATATGATTTTCAGTAGAAATTTGTGGTGCACTTAGGTTTTTGCGATGAAATTCCGATTGTAAACAAGTTGCATATAAAAAGAATTTTTGTCTATACTTTTTTCCGCTCATTGGAAAAAAAATATATTCAGAAGATTTCATTACCGAAAATATTGGAATTCGTTTAACAAAATTTAATAATGAGTCATGGAGCGAGAATCAAAGCTTTGAACGCGATTATATTACTTGAGAGAGAGTAAAATGTAAAAATCTGAATTGCGTCTAAATACGATGGCTCTGCCATAAGTGCACTTCTTGTTTGCGTTATGAGATTCCTCTCGCAAGCCCCTCTTCTTCTCACATCCTCTCTCACACCTATACATGTGCTTAATTCTCTTGTAATATTAGACGACTCCACTATTTTATCTTCGGCTTCCAATATTTGGTTTCTTTGCATTATTGAGCCTCTTTCTATTCTACAGATAAAATTTTGGGGATCAACCTACACACAAGAAAAAAGTTTTCATTCTAAGCTTTGTCTCCACATTTTATATTTCTTTAATTTGTTATTAGCGGGATTTTTGGTATTTTCTTTAAGTTCATTGAAGAACTGCTATTTGATATGGTTTTCAAATAATCTCCGAAATATTACACTTTCGTAAATATCGTAATCTTTGGAAGATTTTTAAGTACGTAAACAAATGTATAAGTCCATTGATAATAGGACTTCTTGGCATATCACAACGAAGTCTACGAATGATTGTTTTTCATTAATGTGTTCTTAAAAAAGCCTTGGGAAGATCTTATCCTTCTTTACTGAATAATAATGCATTCAGGCTTTCCTCGGGGCCCGTTTTGCAAGGCCATGGTCCTCACCACACGAGGTGGAGGCGCAGTTGCACACGCGACAGGGGATGCAGGACTGCTGCTATAATTACAGGGCCTTGCTTCCCCTCACTTTATGTTAATTGCAGGAATGAGCCGCGCGTTGTAAACGCAGCTTAACAAGGGACATGCGGCTTTATATTTGCTCCTTAATTTCATTGCAGACGTCACACAACTGAGCAAACATTGCTTCTATATGATGTCCTGAAATATGGTGATAACTAAATACAACAAGCTTTATATTTGTTTCTACATTTTATCGAGAGCATGAGTGCAAAAGAACATTGGGTAAGAACTATACCAGTGAACGTTAACAGGAGTTCAATGATCGTGTTTAACTGTTGTAATTATGTTATGTTAGCATTAAACAAGCGTGGGTTCTCAAGAGATGGAAGCTGCACGTATTTTGTGTATTTATTTATTTTATTTTTATTTATTTATTATTAAAATATTTATGTACATATTTCATAGTGAACTTTTCAATTTGTACCGAGTACGAGAACAGTTCTAATGTTTCATGAAACAATTACGCAAGTTTTGTACAAACTAGGAACGAATTAGCGAATTTTACAATTATGTCGATATTAATTAATGTGTAAGAAAAAAAATTTGAATTCATGACATTTCATGTCAATATATTTTAAGGTTGAACCCAACAAACGTTCTCACTTTATGAACGAAGTTCCCGGATGTACAATGCAGAATATACACTGCGCTACGATGGGCACGGATTACATTTCATTTCCGGTCCAGTTTTTCTTCCTGAAATTTACGAGCACCATTTTCGCCTTAAACCTATTAGTTTTGTAAATAAAGCTATATCGGTAAATTACATTTTACTTGTTGAAAAATGAGTGAGTAAATGATTTTATTTTCTCGTCAGAGACTTATATAATGGAATTTCTACGACAATAATAAACATATTTCAGAGTTTTATTGACATCCTACCCCTTGTACATCTGTATTTTACTGTCGTCAGATACTTTGACATTAAAATATTGCTAATGACCTCATATGGCTCAAAAAAACTCGGAACAACAACGGGGTGAAATGAAAAATAATTGATGAAAATTAATTACTTGATTCGAAAATAATAAACTGAGCGAAAGAGAGATTGAATAAGCTTACTCAGGGAGAAATTTCACCGCATTGAATTAATTTTCTAAACCTAAAACTGGAGCAACCTTACAACTTACCTATTAGAGAAACTGACAACTTATCAAAAGGATGAAATCAAAGACAATTTTCATTCATTTTTATCTGCAGCAACGGGAAGATGCGAAGGGCGAAAGTAGCAGAGCATACATAATAAATATTCATTACATTTATGAGCTATAGATTAGTTCACAGGATACTGTCCAGCTCAGTCTATGATTTCAGACTAGTCTTCGTAATACAAGTCTCAACAAAATTAATTTCACCAAGACCAACCATCCTATAATTAGCCTCACCAACAATATATTATTGTGCAACCAAGTCTAGTCTAGCCAAAACTAGTCTCACCAACACTAGCAGTACCAAAGCTAGTCCTACAAAGAACAGCTTTCACTTCGACTGAACATTTTGCCTGTTCAAGTTAAGTTCGCCCGATTTTTCAGAAGCCTCACCCAAACAGCAAAGCGCAGATCGCTTCACACAAGCTCCACTGAAGCGGTTCGCTTGTGGCCCCAAATCTTGAGAACGAATTTACAAGTAATAAGTTCATTACTCCTGCGACATGATAATAACAATATACGTGATGAAGTGCTCTGTATCCTCGGTGTGATTGAACATGCGTGAGTAGCTTTCATTCGTTCATTCGTTTTCATACGTTTTTGACGTGAACATGAATGATCTAAATAAATATTCATTTCCTTGAAAAGCATCAATAACGTCGTTAGGAAACTACCAGGCACATTTTTTGATACCGTGAAACTGTTAAATAGAGGTGAAAGATATTTTTTCCACAACACTCTGCTCAAAAGATTGATAATATTACCTTACGAGTATATTACGAGCATATTACCAATGAAGTTAGACAAAATGTGCATGAATTGTTTTTATTTGTCGGTAAAAGAAAGATAAATGTTATAGTCTGTAAATAGGAGAATGTATGAGTGAATATACAATATTAGTCATTTGTTAACGCAAACATGAATATCCCGCTGAACACGTAGCAATGTTACTGCTTTTCATGACAGGTGTTCGAAATTTCATTCAAGCCGGATAACTAGTAATTTTGAAAATAAATCCACCACAAACAGGAAAAATTTCGAGTTCAAAGAGTGTCTGAGTTTGCAATTGAACATTTCCTTGAATTCCGAAATCTTTTTCAGGGAGTTGATACATGAATAATTTTTTTCAGAGAAAAAGTTCTGATTTCTCACAGTAAATGAGCGCGTCTGAGACCATCCTTTTCTTTTCCTTTTGAATCATTGATGTTTATAATTTCGTAAAAATCACTCAATTTTCTGCACGTTTAAATTGATTGTTTGCCTTCTATTGCAACATTTTACAGTCTCCTGAAGGAATTATTATGTAATAAGCAAGAATTTTTAAAACTCCCATGGTAAACTCCGCAGAAGTGATCGAATGTATCGTATGAAGCTTTTTTGTTGTCAAAATCATTTTATACTATTACCGTATGGCCAACATGCTTGAACAAATAATTCGATCCTTTAATTAGTCCTTTATTTATCCTTTAATTAGTCCTTTATCCTTTATTAGACTAATAATTCGAACAAATAATACGATTCAACCTCGGTGCCAAATGAGGAAGAGCGAAAAGGTATCGTGCATTGCGTGAAGATTAACTCGAAAAATGAACTAGGTTTAGTAAAGAGCACAGATTTCTGCGATGATACATAATTTCTAATAACATGAGTGAACACATGAAAAGCAATGTCTAATGCCATATTTACTTTAGGTATGCGGGGTCTACATTTCCGATGTATATATGCACTACTTGTTTTTTGTGCTGCTCAGATCACATGTTCTCATTAGAAGTGTTGGGTCTGCACAGGACACATCATTCTATGTGTATATTGAATGGTGCACTACAAACGTTCTCAAATCGAACCTCTATTTTTAGAGACTGTTTTAACTCATAGCAACATGTATAATACACAGTTTTTTAATTTTTGCATCAGTTACCGTGTTCTGGAGACGCCAGCATTTCTCTTCAGCATATGATTTGAATTTACCGCATCATACTACTCCAGCAGCTCTAATCTAACTCCTATTTTGGATTAACATGAAAATCCATTGATTAAATCGGTAACCAACGGGGATTCGAATTTTTTTATAGCGTTAATTAGACAAACATTCCATTATTAAAAAACTTATGAGTGTTTTAGGTCAGACTGCGCTCTTGAAAACTGTCGTGGTATAAACGTTGATGTCCAAAAATTTCTTTCGTCGTGTGCACGAAGGCTTTCGCTCAGCATTGATTTTCTTATGATGAGCTTTGTGGCTTAAGGTGGATGATGAGCGTCATGCCTCATGACATCACTTATAAGCCAATTTAGTACACATTCCAAACGTGGCACAGCGAGCGAAATTTATATTGCTCGTCCACATCGTTCGCAGCGTATGTGGCTCCAGTCTTGTACATTAGATTGCAAGCAATGCCGTCCCCGTAAGGTTCATCGGGTCCCCATTCTTCTGCATTCGGCTCCCGTCCGTTCTCAGTCCACTGCCACACGCCATTCACCAACTCGAGCGCAACCCAGAATTTTGGGTACGATGATGCTGGAGAAAACATCAGAAAGAATAACGATGTCCTTTTAGTGACGGTCAAAACAATTTAATTCAACATTACGTAGATAATCTCCCATTGCGGATAATATCTTGCATTACGGACATCAAAGAGTATAAGAAATTAAAAAAACATAAAAATCTCACAATTGCAGCAGTAGAGACTAACAGTAAATTTTTGTCTGTGAGACGATAGGAAAAGTGTTTGGTGTAACTCGTTACCTTTAACATTAAATGTGAATAGTAAAAAGAAAAAAATTAATTGCATTCTATTTCCAGAACTGAAATATACAGCTCTTGACAATGCTACGCTATTCGAAATGAAGATTTCGGTGATCAAGCGAGGCGTTGATGTTCTTTTGGCTCATAATAGCTCTTGATGATCTTCAGATAGAGGGGAAAAGTTTGAAAGTAAATTTATACCTTAGAGTTAGTGATATGATGCGCAAGATGATCTTAGAAATACCGCATTAGCATAAGGAGCAAAAGGATTGGCAAAGCACAAATAAGGTCATAACAGCATAGGGGAAAATAATTGTTTATTTTTCAGGTTATCTTCTACCATTCCTCAAACTTGATCCTAAACTAATGACACGTGAAAAATTTCTCTTGTTAGTGCGCTAGTCCAATTGCATTTTAGACGCTCTGCTCTTTGTTAAATGCAAGTTTTCATTCAATGACACTTTTATTTTTATATCACACAAATCTACAGAGCCGATAAAACTAAAATTTGTCTGTCTCAGCATTTCAAAAATGGTTTTTCTTAGTTTTTTGGCAGATTATTCACACAACGTTGTGAATGAAAATAATTTTAACATTCACTAGTAGCTTCCTGATAGACTTACCTTCTCCCCGTATTTAATCCCGTATTGAATTTGAAATATGAAAAATGATGTGTGATTTGGCGACCAACTTAAAATATTTTCAGTAAGATCAATGTGTTTAATTAAAATTTTAAAACTATGTATATAGTATATACATATTTAAAAATTTCAAAAAACTAGTAGCATTAGACAAAAATTTAATGATTATTTGACAGAACTAGTACCGTCTGATTCAATTTGGCGTAACAAATTAATACCTGAATAAGTGGAACAATGTCGCTGAGAAGTCGAATTTCGATCTGAATTAACTGAACAAACTATTTTAACTATCTGAATTAACGACAACCTGCTCATCACCAAGCATGGCTATTGAATGAACAACGATAGTGGCCTCTAAATCACTGTAATTTGCGCCCAATTTACCACCAGCGCTGTGTGGTGGAAGGGTTGAGGCCGCACTTTCTTCCCTTTGTCAAGTCATTGCCAAATTGTTATGATATGCTGACGCTCATGTGATGGATTTTGTCTGATCACATGCGAGTTGACGATGAGAATTAAAGAACTGATGAAATTCTTTGGTGTTTAAATTTGTGGATAGTGCATATTGTTACAAAATATGTAACGAACTATTCAGAAAGCTACGACTGTCGTTTTAGAAATTATCACAAGGTTGCAATATTGTTTTTGTAACATTTTATTAAGATTTTTTGGTGCAAATTTTAGCGCGTGATAAAATTTTCAACTTCCAACAGTGCGTACTTGTTGCATCAGCGTTTTGAGTGTCGTGTGTGCCCCTTGTATGTTTGTGTTAGAAAGCTGTGTGTGTGGAGCTCGGGTGAGTGTGTGCGTAAGTTAGGAAGGTTTCGTGGTTGGCCAGATGGCCGAGAGGTTGATTAATGATAGTTAAACGATCACATCTGAAAATTCTGAAGGCATCATTGGTCGAATAGGAGAAGAGGACATATCATTAAGAAATAGCTTGTGCTTTGAACGCTTGAGAAAGGCAGTCTAGCATCGAAGCCCATCGGAGTTGGAAGTGCATACTACAGTAATCAAGTGTTTAGCAAAATATTTCTATTCTGGAAAATATGTATAAATGGAAATAGCGTGCGTGGCACACGTGAGGAATATACAATTACAACAAATTAAAGATAAATCGATAACAGTAGTAATGGACGTTTCTATCTATTTTTGCAGAAAATTAAAAAAAAAAAACATTCGCACAGGAAGAAAGTCCAGTGTGATTCAAAAATACGCTGGGAGGGTAAGCGCATTAAGAAGAAACTCATAGGACTCAAATATTATTCAAATTAATTGATAAAAATTGATGCATTTTGAAATAATGTTGAAGACCGGAATAAATGTGACTTGCGGTACAATAATGGGTCATTCCTCAATTGTTCCAGGATGGGGAAGGAATGCAGCAGCATGCTGGAGAAGAGTCAAATTTGATTAATCCTAAAGCCGTCTCCGCTCGTGATTTGAATTGATGCTTTGCAAACCGCTCGGTGTAATGAACATATGAATGACGGGAACAAGAACAGAATGAGTGTGGTGATTGTGATGCGCACCATTTGAAGAAACCCAATGTAGGAGGTATTATACTACTCTGATATAAATTGTGAATGTTTAAACATCTAGAAGGGTTATTTAGCACGTCAAATTAAGTTTCAACTAGCACCCATCATTAGGATGTGGCTTGATGAGGGTTGCACTTCAAAGTAGTTGTAGGCATGTCAATGACAATCAAGTAGCACCCAGCGCCAGCCTATGAGCATATGCTGAAATTGTACGGTGCACAATTTCTGGTACAATGTCTTAGTAATTATAAGTTCGTTGAGAATCTTGCGTATTAACCCTGAAGCCTGGAGATGAAATTTCACATCAGAAGGAAGCGAACCGAAAATCGCGAAGGGTAAGTGAATGTGTGCGACTTTGTGAGTACCTCCGTAATTGTATTCGTGTGTTTTATTATCAATAATGTGTTTCCCATATTTTCTTGAGTTTTCATAGATTGTACTTGCGTATGAGTTTTTTTTTGTGTAGGTGATGCGAATTTCTCAAACCCGAGATTTAGCCTTCCTTTTTAATGCAAATTAATGAGGGGCTAAACTTGTCTCGGGACAATACCCTGCTAATTATTTTCATTTCGCTATGGTCTTTTCCAAAACTTTCTCTGCTGATCTTGTTTGTACAGAAAAGATGCTTTCATTCTTTACTTTGGAACCAATCTTTGAAAGTGAAAAAATGCTGAACAGCTATTTGTACATTCATTATTTCTACAGAAAGATCTATGCTGAAGTCGCTAAAAAATGCGTATACAATGGATATTTTTATAATACTGTCGTTGAACGAGAGCTGTGCACTCACTGTACTTCGCTGTGAAGTATTCCATCATTGCCAGGCTGTCGTTAACGGTCTTGGGAGAAGCTAGATTGGCCCCGTAGCTCTGACAGTGACGTTTGGAGTCGATGTAGGTGCCTGTGAAGTCGCTCTCGTACACGCAGCCCCACGATAACTGCGTGAAGGGCGCTGAGCAGTTCGTGGCAGGAACTGGGACGCCTGGGGAGATATACAACGATTTTTATTGTCTTTCGACAAACGTGATATTCAACTGGAAGAACTCACCTGGGAACGATGTTGATTGGAAAGTTGGAAAACGAAATTTTTTTTTCAACTGTAACTCATGATCTGTCTTACTTATTGCAACAACAAGTAAACACATTTATTAGCCGTCGATCTTAGTTATATGTTATCTAACGTCAACGTCGGCCATGCAATACGATTGAAAATTAGTTCGAGTCCTTGAACTCATTTGAGGTTTGATTGAAGTTAAGAAAACTTAGGACTAATTTAAACTATGATGAGATTCGCATTCGATGAAATTGTATACAGGAAGAATTGGCTGAAATAGATCAGTTGTATTTGATATTAGTTAGTACTCACCCGTGTCGATCAGTCCCAACCTGTGGCACGAAAAAGTTCGCTGTTGGCCAGACACAGCCTCGATTGCCGTCACGGAGTCATTCTCGGCGACAAATACATCCTCATGTTTGCAATCTGGGAATTAAGAAACAAAAACCCTGCTGGATAGTTTAGGACGAACTAAAAATAAAATTTTTGTAAAATTAAAATAAAAAAATAAAATAAATCAGACGCACAGTGTGCGTCTGAGTACGTGGGCTCGACCACTCGAGCCCTTAGTATTCGTGTTGCAGAGCATGCCGGCAGGAGTTTCAAAACTAATCAGTTACTTTCCACACCTTCCCACTCCTCAGTCCGCTCTCATGCAGAGAAGTGCGACATTCCTGTTAGATTAGGTGATTTTAGAGTAATTCCCACTGCATCAAACCAAATAAACCTCCGCATTTTAGAATCTCTCCACATTTTGAAAGAAAAACATGTTTTAAATGATATGCAATCTGCCTTTCCTCTACTACTAACGTAATTTTAATACTGAACATTTTAATTTAGTTCGTTTCATGTTGTTTTTTGTTTGTTTGTTTTTGCTTTCTTCTTTCGTGATTGGTGTAAATTTGAGTTTTGACTAGTTTTTTCTACTTGTTTTCAGGTTGATAATGACCCTGGAGGTCGAAACGTTCAGAAAATTTTTATTCAATGACTTTCCTAAATAAATAATGAGATTTAAGACGTGTATCATGGCACTTTTATTTATAAAAATAAAATTGATTTACTGTCGCTGAATTTTGTTATGTAAAGCATTTGGAGTAGGTAGAATAAGTGGTGAGTAAAGGGTAATTTGTTGGCTGTTGATTCAGTGTCAATTATGAGAATTGTTCTCTGAAGACTCATAAAGGTCTAACGGTGGGGTATCCATCACAAGAGAGGAACAAAACATTCGGTGTATGGGTTGCATTGCATTGGTTTGGGTTGAATAAAAACAATTTGAATGTTGAATAAAAACTTTTGACTGTTGAAAGATTAAAACTTATGATGAATTCAATTATATTTGTTGGTAATTTTTTCCTGTTATAAAATTATTACCTCATGCAGAGACGATAATTTAAAGCTGTAATTAATTGTCAAAATAAAGAAGAAAGTTCCTTCACAGAAAAATTTGGAAATGGAAATACAATATTGTGATATGATTGAAGAAATTTGGTGACTGATGTTAGCTGTCGTTTCTTTTACTATTAACGATACAGGAACAGTTTATCAACAGGAACAGTTTATCAGACATAAACGGGAAACTTGATCATTCGAATCTCAATTCAATTGAAATCTCGCAATAATATTATGTGAACACATTTTGTTCGCACGATGTTTAAAACAGCCACTATGTATTTGTATTTGTTCAGCTAAGAAAATAAGGCTTGAAAACAATGCATACTTCATCAAGCAGTCAATACGTTAAATTTCTTAAGAAATTCAAGGTTTCTCAAACATTTAATGTTGTGTTAAAAATCATTGAACAATTGGTTAGTGCGTTTTTAGTAAAATTTATTTCTAACACAACATTCCAGAAATAGAGGAAAAACGATTGCCATGAGCCTGAGCACATATCGAAGTCAAACACTCTTAGCTTGCTCTTACACATCTTGATATTAATACCTAGAGGAACAATGCAGAGAGTGAATTTTAGGGTCAGTTCAGAGCAACAGGTTGCACCAAAAGATCCATTTATTGCACATTGATTTTTCTCATTGGAAGTTAAGTGCAGTAACAGAAGTTTAATGTCGGTTTCCAGTAACAAATGACAGCATTTTATCCTGTTACTGCATCTTGGTAGTGGTCGCTACAGGAGTAAATTTCCGCAGTAGGAAACAAGTGTACGTTAGGCTATGATATTATGACCCACTCTTGCATAGAGTGCAGGCTGTAGGTTTGAGCCGAGTACTGCCGTTAGGCGCCGCCCAGTGGAGTTACCGATCAGAATATCCGACCATGATGACGTTGGTTACACACAGAGTGTAAACGGAAAATCGGTGACTTTTCTGATTTCAAGCACCTATTATACCATAAAATTTGATCAAGTTTCGGCTTAAAACATATAAATGTATCGGATTTAAACTTTGGTACGGTGTCACAGGTATTATGGAATTGTTAATATTGGAAATCGATTTACGCAATTGTGAACATCCTGCACATGTTAAAGTCATTTCATTTGAGCTGAAACAGAGCAGACTGCATGTTGCACACACACACAAACATCAATGGCTTAAAACATTGACATTTTTGGTTGCTAACAGCTTTTTATATATTCCCTCCATGTATCGAAAAATACAATTTGACTACACGTTTAAAAGAGCTGAAAGAATACTGATTGTCATATATGAAAAGAAAGAACAAAACGCTTTCCAGCATTCTTCGATCATTTTCAGTAATGAATGTTGCAGCTGTAATGGCGTAGGTGGTGTTATTGTGACTGCTGACAAATTAATGAGTTCCTCCATGAAGCTGCTCATCAGAAGAATTTCGGACGCCGACGTCTTTCAGGCAGCACAGTCTACATTTACAGAGCTAGAGGAATCGGTGGGGAACAGCATAGGTAGTCAAACAGGGGTGAAATTGGTGGTGAACGGTGAGTACCCACCAAAGTGGGCTTACTGAGCTTGAGCATCGGTGGGTTCCAGTATTTTAATTGTTGATCGACTTCTTTTCTGTTTGATCAATATTGGTTCAAGCGTCCAGTGTCTTGGAGGTTTCCTGCTCAGCAGCACAACGGGCAAGCTCGTTCAAATGCAAGCAGCCACACAGACAGCATCTGTGCTGCAACAATGATTTTTAGCTGCAACATGTGCAACATCGCTGCAACATGTGCAACATAGCTGCAACAATTATTTTTGAAAATGACGGACGAACGCTGAAACGCGTTAAAATCATTTTAAAATTTTACTACTAGAATTTATTTTCAACTTTGAACCGGGGAGATTATTGAAATTTTTTTAGTCATCTTAATATTATTTGTAGCAACCTGAAAACGTGAAATGGCACAGATTTTAAACAGTTACGTCTTCCAGAAGAACGATTTTTCTAGGTTCAAATTTGTCTAGGAGTTTTTTCACACAATTATATCAACACAACAGGTGTGGTAAAATACACAAGACGATTTCGACGACACTAAAGATCTCTAAATGAAACATTTATTTGAGGAATCCATATTTCCTATAATATTTTAAGCTACACAAATAAAGTATAGGGACTTTTAAACAGAAGGTTATCAAAAAAACGCTTCTGCTTTCATTGTCTATAATAATCAACATTTAATTGCACATATGTACTGTGTGTATTGTCGAAATAAGCTTTTTGTAGACTTTAAGACATTCATTTGTTTTTACTATCTGTACATGAAAACCATTTTTGTTCTTCTGCATCTGTATGTTATACATAAATCCCAGGAACACCAATTGAGCAAAACAGTTTTTTAATTTCTAATATCACGCCTAAATTGTTAACCAGCCAAGTGTGTGCTTCCCATCTTCCATAAAATTTGCATTGACTAAGCGATTTAGAAACACATTCCTAATTACTAGTTCATCTCTCCAGAGATTTATACAAAGAAGCTTTTCTCACAGCTAAAATATACAGCCAGCTACAAGCTTTAATTAAAAAGCAGAGTAAGAACACAAATTATAAAAACATCAAAGACGTTTCACAATACTTCCGTTTATTCTGTTGAGGCCATTCACTTTTGAAATAATTTCCGACAATACGAAATTTCAAAACTTGAAACTAATTATAGAATCTTCTTTTTAGCGCTCTGGAACGATTAAGACGTGGTGACGTATTCCCGAAAATCTGTCTCTAAAAGAAATTTTTCATTCGTGATGGATCAAATTTCCTGACGCTGTTCTAGTTTGGGATCGTTACTATCATGTTCAGATATCGCATTGTGCGAATAACTGATTTACTTACAGTGTGAGACGTAACACTTGTAGCCTTCGTCCGTCTGGGGTCCTTCATACCAGAACACGCGGCTGACGTACAGGTAAACGCAGGAGGAGTTTTTGATGCAGGCAACGTTCGCAAAGTCAACAGATGAGGCCTTCAGAACGCAGATGAGAGGGCGAGGGAGATATAATTCTAGTTCTGTTATGTTTTCCACGAATAATTTCTCGAGATTTGCGGAAATCCACTCCCATTTTCGATGGTGGGGAATCATGGCAGTAACGTCCATCCACTGGATCCACGATGTTAAAAAAATTAAAGAAATGGTGGGAAATTTCAAGTTTGTGATCCGCATTTTTCTACAGAAGACCGAACTCGTTCCGCGAAGTTCACAGTCTGTTTGTGAGTAGCTACTCGAGGTGAAAATTTCACACAAACAATCAATGCTCCAGCCCAGGAAGAATTTCAATCATTGTTTTAACATTCTTCAGTCTCATTGGACTGTGCACATAGATGGAATCAGACTTTAGAGCTGCACATTTTTTCGAGCCTTAGCTGAGCAAAAACTGATAAAACTCGATTAGCGATTCCTGAGATCGTGGCAAAATTTAAGCAAGACTACAGGTTTGAGCTTGATCATTTCGCCACTAGCTGTCAAAATGACCATTGGAAGAAAACTGTAAGCCACCTTGAAGAATTCTGAGCAATATTGCACGCATTATACGAACAAAAAGCGAAAGCTTCCAGCTCTGGCGTCCAATTTTCTTAATTCATCTAACTGCTAGTTTCGCGTCACATACGCAGAGAAATTTTCTCACAAGCAAGAGTTTGAAGTTCTGTCTGCAAAAAAAATTCACAATAGTTGCATCGTAGAGGTGTGTGCTTGATAGAGATGATCTATCGAAAGCTGAGTAATCATATTTCCAAAATATATTCAGTAGAGCTAAAAACATCTCGTACTTCAATTGCAACCGCATGGTCGAAATGATGGCTTCATTAACCCAACATCAAAGTAACTTTGCACACATCATTTTACATATCCCCTTACAACCCTGGAAGCTTTCTGCACCCTAGCATGAATCCTGAAATCTGTATAACGGTGAAAGCAAAACATTTATGTATGTAAGTAAATACACACCCCTGAAACTATTTTGCATCACGCAACAAAGCTGTAATTATAGCAAAAACTTCCCCATGGCGTAAAGTGGTTTTTAACGAGATCAACCACAATGAAAACGGTAGTGCAGTTCCTAATACGCTAAAAATAATTAAAAATCCATTTTCACAGGATTAATTTATTGTTTTAAGTGATTTTGGTCAATGAATTTTTTTGTCTTTCAAGCAATGGATGGTTACATTGGATTTAATGCTGTGCGGAGTGAAGCTCTTTTAAATTTTTTTGTTAGGTGCTCTACCACTATTCAAATTTCAACGTCATTTAACTTACTTCAATAAGTGTTCTCATTTTGGTAACGCGATGTCGAGGTGGTAAAATTTACGTTCATACCATTGGTGAAAACGAATAACCACTGACTTGACGGAGTTGTCCATTAATCCGTTAATTACAAGTCCATAAATCATTACACCTTTGAGATCTGTTCAAATCCTAAAAACGTGAATCCAACTGGCATCAACGCACTAATGATTCATACAAATGCCTTTAAATTCTGATATTACTTGATATCATCGATTTCTTCAAGGAACTTTTATTCGCACATAACTTATTACAATTTGAAATTTTTGACCTCCGACATCAACATACACACAAGCTGCCTACCTGAAGTGCATGACTGGAATTGAAACACGAATGAAAATGAAATGAATGTGTGTCTTTAATTCGTTCAACACAAGTCTGAGGAAGATTTTACTTTTCTTCATTGAATAATAATGCATTAAGGCATTCCATTATTTTTTTTGCAACGCCATGATCCTCACCGCATGAGGGGAAGGCTAAGTTGCACACGCAACTGGGATGCAAGAATGCCGCAATAATTAAAGGGACTTGGGTCCCTAGGAATTTATTCACTGTGAGAGAAATTTCCTACAATAAGTTGACCTCTGTGAATTGAAGACCAAGCCTTCAACAACCTTTATTGGCTCATAAAATTCATACGGATGAAAAAATATATATTACATTCACATTTATTGATATTTAGGAGAAATGCGAGCTGCAAAAGCAGTCCAGTGTGCATAAAAAATTCTAATCATTTTGAATGAGATCCAGGCTTGATTCGCATGCTCTACCATATACGAGTATATGTATAAGAGCAAGTCGTGATGGAGAAAGCCGGTAAGAAATTTTGTACTGATTTTCCTCTTTCAAATATCTATTCGTCTTAAATCAGTTCCCTAACGTGTAAATGTAATCTTCTTGTAAAATTAGACCATTTCCATTTTCATTTCGCTTGTCCAATATTATCTTTTTTCTATTATTGAAGGTCTGTGTATTCTGCAAAGAAAGCTTTTCTTGAATGTCACTCAGTATATTTTCCAGTTAAATGTTTTTTCAAATTCTATATACTTTAAATCTTTTATAAGATTTAACTTTGGACGTTGGCGTGGCTAACATTCATTCAGATCCTTCGATTATAATGATTGGTTGAATCGAAACATTGACTTTTGACATTCAACCTTCATACAAGAAATATGTTCATATGCTAAGCTTTGTTCCAAGATTTTATTTCACGTTGATTCGATAGTAGAGTAATTTTTTGTAATTTCTTCACAGGTTTCCGAAAGATTGAGGGCTTTTAGCGTTTTCAGCACCTAGCCTTCGAAAAATTTTATCTTTCTGTCTCACGTCAACGAAATTTGATAGAACTCTTTCTCCAGTAAATAAATTCTAGAAGTCTTTACCCCATTTTGTACTTCCGTAAGCATCGTAGTTTTGGTAAAATCTTTCTTCATCACATCAGCAAATGTTTTAGTCTATGGAAGATTTAGCATTTCCACATATTACCACAAAGTGTAGGAATAAACGTCAATTTTTAAAGAGTTCTTCACATTAAGGCTTTCCTCGAGGCCCGTTTTGCAAGGCCATGGTCCTCACCACACGAGGTGGAGGCGCAGTTGTACGCACGACTGGGGATGCAGGACTGCTGCAATAATTCCAGGGCCTTGCTTCCCCTTGAATAAGTGCTTGTATCAGTTCACACGGAGAGAAATTTCACTCAATGAGTAAATTTTCTGTTTATTGATGACCTAGCTTGAAAAAAAAATTGTATTAGCTCCCAGCATGTCAAAAGGATGGAAATAAAAACAATTTTCATTCATATTTATTGGCCCCATAGGGAAAATGCAAGTTGTGAGGGTAGTATAGCATACAAAGGAAATACGCGTCATTTTAAATGAGCTCTAGCTTGGTTCAAGGGATGCAATTTAGTTCAGTTTATATTTTTAGACTAGTCGTAGAACCACAAGTTTCAGTCAAACTAGTTTCACGAAGACCAGTCTTTCCTAACATTAGTCTCATCAACAATAGTTCAACTCAGACTAGTCCTATCAAAAGTAGTCTCACGAACACTAGAAGGACCAAAGCTAGGTCCTACAATGACTCAACTTTTACCTCGACTGAACCATTTTCCATCTCGTCAAGCTAAGCTCATCCGAGTCTCAGAAGACATGTATTTCCTTACATGTGATGAGTTCGCTTATCTTACGACATGATCTTTTAAACTTTACTCTCATAAGTCAACTTTATGTTCAAACTTCTTTACTAAAAATATATGTTGTGGAATCGCATATGATCTCTATACCTGAACATGGGAAGCTCCCATTAAACGTTTCTCGTTGTTAGCAATTTTATATGGCACACGTTGTAATTAAAAACATTTTCAAATTACTGATCTTCTTTTACCTTCAGATCAGAAGGGAGCTTCAGACAATTTCGTCTAGAGTTCTGAGCTGTAAATTTAAACTGAATGTTAGGGCAATGTTTTAGAATAGCAAACGATAGTTGAATTATTGCGTTTTTTTATTAAACTCTATTTTCAACCGTTGCAAAACCCTTTCACTCCTGTAGGTGCAGGTTAATTCGCGATTATTGCACTCTTGCTCAAATCGTTGAATATTGTAGAGAGACCGTATTACATTTCTTGTACGACCATATTACATTTCTTTCACCGTCAACCAATGCTAGCGTATCAGTTGTTTTAGGAAAACGTAGAAGTTCGAATTTCATCAGTCGCTTGGTATTCAACTGATTTTTCCCAACTAAGTCTGTAGAAATACTTAAAATAGTTTCCTAGTTTGCAGACTACATATGATTTTATTTTCGAGCGCTCGCGTAATAGAACAATCGTAATGATTCAAAATTTAGGTAAATGAAATCTTCATTACATCAAAAATTTGATTTGTCCTCAACGTTTCCTCAATTAGCACTTTGCGATTTTATTCTTTTGAGTGACCTGAGCTTAAATCGTTTTCGCCTTCAATCAGCAGCTTTATCACTATGACACTCTTCGAACCAAATGACTCATAGAAAATAATTAAAAACGTATTAGCATTTAACTTTGAAACTTTTACAATGTATGTAACATGAAAAACGTCAATAGATGTGGAGGATTTTGTTCTGCAAACGGGTCTAGAACATAGATTTCATGTTGCCTACATTCAAACTTTGTCGTTCGAATCAAAGATTTTAAAAGTTTTAGTTTAAATTCATTTTTTTTGTTTATCGACGTGGGTATGAATGATCTAATTTATTATTCATTTACTTGAAAAATATTTTTAATGTTGTTTTAGAAAACTCCCTTGCTCATCTTCTGATACTGTGATCCAAAATCAGCATATCCCTGCGGGAATGTTTCTTATTAGAAGATGGAATATTACTTTCCGGGACACTTTACACGAAAAAATAGGTATAATCTTATCACATGAGTGAAGTATATGTCTGCAAAAGTGAGAAAGAATGTGCGAAAAAAAATATTCAACTGACGATAGAAGAATGAAAAGTTTTATGTTTTGTGAATTGGTGAACACACGAGCCAACAAACAATTTGTTATTGGTTTGTGCACACATAAAGATTCCATTGCAGATTTAGCAATGATATTGCCTAATCATGTGAGGTGTTCAAACCCTATTCAAACTGAATATACAGTAGCAGTAAATAGTGGATAGTAATCTAACATAAATAGGATAAATATTGAGTTGAAAGAATTCTGGGTTTTAATCGAATATTCCATCGAATTGTGTGAAACGTTTTGGAATTTAAGACCTATTAATTTCATAGGAATTAATTAAGATCACCTCTCACAAAATGAGCTCGTTTGCGAATATCTTTCTTTGCTAGTTGCATCAATGAAACCCTAAATTTCGTTACAGTCTTACAGTTTTTCTGCAAATAAGAAATTGATGATTTGCCTTCTCGCATAGTATCTTTCAAAAGTCAAGAAGAACAAAATAAATATGCAATGGGCATGCATTTGCACAAGGAAAACTTATCGAAAGTGGTCTCATTTTATGCAATCTATCTTTTAATGTCTCCTTGTTGCTGAAATTATTTTGCATGATTGCGGTATGGTCTGCCAGCCTGAATACAAAATTCGATCCTTTTTTGATCGTTCAATTCAACCAAGATACAAAAATGAGTACCAGCGAAAAGGTGTTTTACATAGCGTAAAGATTGGTTGAAAGTCGAACTTGTTATTGTTACGTGCACAAATTCCAAAAATGAAGCGTAATTTTCAACAAAAAGTGTAAGCACACGAATATTAACGTGTAATCATGTCTTCATTACAACTATGCAGGGTCAACATTTGAGAAATATGCACAATCTGTACTTTGTGCAACTCACATCATGTGCACTCGTAAGTAGTGTTTGGTCAACACAGGACTCATCATTTGATGTGTATAATGAATTGTGCATTACAAACGTGCTCAAATTTAATCTCAATTTTGGGACAAAGAGCGAACTCAAAAAAGCATAATAAACACAGGTCATTCTTTTATGTTAGCTACAATGCAATGGAAAAGCCTGCATTTCACTTCAAAGCAGGTTTTACGTGGAACATAACATACTTTTCCATCAGCACTTTTCTGACTTAATTTTTGGATTAAAATAAAATACCATCGATGGAGTTGCACACTATGAGTTTTCACGCGCGCTGCCAAAACAGAAATTTTATTTGTTGCTAAAAAGATAAATAATTCTGTATTAAATGATAAATGCGTGTTTCAGGCCCGACTGCGGCCTAAAAACTGTCTTTAAAAAAGCATTGAGGTCTATACGCAATGACTTTCACTCAGTGTGGTTCTTCTAATGATGTGCGTCAATGGTAATGAGCTGTTTAGTAGACATTCCAAACATGGCACAGCGGGCGAACTATATTTTCCGTTCCCGCATCATTCACACCGTATGCATCATTTCCTCCGTCCATTATATTGCAAACCATACCATCACCGGACGGCTCAAGAGGAATCCAGTCTTCGGCGTTTGGCTTCCGTCCGTTCTCAGCCCACTGCCACTCGCCATTCAACAGCTCGAGCGCCACCCAGAATTTAGGGTGCGGTGCTACCGCTAAACACGTTAAAAAAAATAGCGTTAACTTTTCAGTGACTGACAATTCAAGTATCATCTAATAATCCGAAGATTATCTATCCCTGCTAAGAATATCCTACTGTAAGAAGAACATCTAGCAGCATTAGAAATAAGAAAATAATAAACTTCTAACAAAATGAATTGTGCAACAATGACTAACTAAATATTTGACGGTGAGATCACGGAACGGATTTTGTTCAAAATGGTTACCCTTAGCTTTAATTTCGTTTATGAAATGCAAGAGCTCGCATAAAATCCCATACAGTTCATTGTATTCCACTCACAGTATCAAAATATACTTCTCTCGACTATATTTCGCAGTCAAATGAATATTTTTGAAATTAGAGAAAGGGTTCAATAATCAAGCCAGGAGTTGAGGTTCAAATGGCTCATAACATCTATAAATGATTTCTAGAACAATATGAAAAGTCTCACAATGATGTTATTTACTGATAGTAATGTGACGCGCACTCGCGCAGGACGACTATCGAAATACATATGTACCTTACTTATGTGAAGAGCATAAGGAATGAAAAAACATAAAGAAGTTAATAGCTGCATCCGTTTAAAAAGAAACGCTTCTTTTCATCGTTACCGTTAGCCATGCTTCAAAAGTGATGCTAAAACCACTTGTGACGTTTGTGCGTTTAATGCATTAGTCCGTGGTTAGTGCGTTACTCCCATTGCGTATATGGATACTTGCCCGTTTTAAAAGCAACCCTTCACACAGTGATGCGATCAGCCTTATAATATGCACATCCAAATGGCCGATAAAATGACAACTTGTGTTTCTCAGCATTTTGAAGGTGACTTTCTTTAGTTTATTTTTATCAGAGGATGAGATTCATTCCTACTTAACCGATTAAATGCTGTAAATTGAATTTTTCAACAATGATTTTCCGATACACTGGAGCCCTCGCCGTATAGAGTGTGAACAATAGTTATGACTTAAACAATATCCAAACAATATCTTTCATTGCAAGACATATGAATACATATCTAGAAGTACAAATAACAAGAAGCATAAGGAAAATAACAATTGTTAGGCAGAAATGTAATAATCAGAAAATTAAAATCGAAACACGATTGACAGACGTTGTCAAACAAATCACTCGATATGGGAATTTTGTGAACTTTTTCAATTACAGAAAGTGTTTGCGTTTCAAATGTGCTGTCCCTCAGTGTATCGAATGAATGGTGAACTGATACGTTTGTTTACGCAAGCGCATCAAAATTTTTTAATGTTTGCTCTAAGGAACAACAAACGAGGATATGTGCATGTATGGGTAAATATCTATGCTTTGCTTCTAGCAAAATCTAAGTATAATTATAAAGTAAAATGCTAGACAACGAGAAAAAAAGGAAGAGTAGCATCATACCAGGATGTGTATGTTGGTTTTTAGTATGATGTTATTCGTCCTTTTTTTTATCGTCTAACATTTTCCTTGAAATTTTTCTGAATTAGTGATTTTCTACCTACAGAAGTTGAAAATGACCTTACGGGTCGACGCGTTCTTCTTTTAGTATATGACTGTTTTAATAAGAATGTTGGATTTAAAAGCGACTTTCTTTGCTCTTTATTTAAACATGTATGCGCAAATATAAGTCGTCTCGTATGTTGCAAATTGGGCTGGCAACAAACGACAAAGCTCAAAATGATCAACAGTGAACTTTATATAACGCCATTATATTCCTCATAACTAGCATAAGCCTCCACATAATAAACAATAATCTGCTCCTGATCAGCAATAACTTCAAATGACTAACGATAAGTCACCTCGGAACCAACGTAATTTAAGGAAAATATTCCACCAGCAGTTTGTGGTGGGAGAGTAAAGGACCAGGTAGGGTCAAACGATATATTCTTCCTCTAACTAAATTAAACTCTAACGAGCAGAAATGGTCTTAAAACAAGTGAGTTCAATATGAACACTGGACAAAGTCAATGAAATCCCTTGGCGCTTAAATTTGAAGCTAAAATACGTTTTGCTTCTCCCCTGATTTACTATTATTTTTCAAATCGTCTCCATGTTTATGCAGTGATGAAATACCAGTAGTAGTACTAGTTTGACGTAAATCATCCATTAATAAGAACGAAAATAAAGAAATAGTTTTTCATCGCATCGAAATGAAAATTTGAGCCAAAAAACATCTAAATTTATTTTCATGAAAATAATTGAAACGGATAATGAAGGACGGTTGCTGTGGACTCACTGTACTTTCCTGAGAAGTATTCCATCATTGCCTGGCTGTCACTAGCAGTCTTTGGAGAGGCGAGATTGGCCCCGTAGCTCTGGCAGTGGCGTTTGGCGTCGATGTAGGTGCCCTTGAAGGTGCTCTCGTACACGCACCCCCACGATAACTGCGTGAAGGGCGCCGAGCAGTTCGTGGCAGGAACTGGGACGCCTGGGGAGATATTTTTCCAATTGAATTAGTCTTTCAACAAACGTGATGTTCAATCAAAAATACTCACCAAGGCGCAATGTTTCCTAAAACGAATTAACATGGACATCCCGATGAAAATAGAAAATCGGAAAACAAAATTTTCTATTCAACTGCAACTCATGAATAACACAAAAAATCTTCTGCATCTGTCTCGCTTCTTGACACTGCTCGTAAAATAAATTTAATGAAATATATCCTCGCGTTATATACCATCTTAAGTGAACTTCGTCAATTACAGTTGAAAATTAGGCCCAAATATTTAAATAATTCTTTATTTGATTCAAGCTTAGAATACTTGGGACAAATTTTTATCTATCGAATGACGAGGTTCGCATACGGTGAAATCGCACACTAAAATCGTTGCCTTAATTAGTTCAGTTTTATTCTGATATTAGTGAGCACTCACCTGTGTCGATCAGTCCCATTCTGCTGCACGCAAACGATCGCTCTTCGTCAGACACAGCCTCGATTGCTGTCACGGATTCATTTTCGGCGACAAATGCACCATCGTATTTGCAGTCTGAAAAATTGGATCAGAACATTTGCTGGAAAGTTTTAGGAGAGATAAAAATGATATTTTTGTGGTGTAGCCTAATATTGCTACTGCGTCATATAAAGTAGGTGAGATCGGGAGAAAGGGAAGAACAATTTGTTGGTAGTAAATTTCGGCAATCATAACAATGTTTTTTGACAAAGCAGGATTTATGTACAAAATTCAGCATACGAGTGCGCTCATACTACTTTGTGTGGATAGCCAAAACGTAATGACAGATTCATTCCAAGTTTTTCCGAATTTTTTGCCTGGAATAAAATTATTGCCTGACGTATCGAATATAGTTTACATGCTCAATCAAATTGGCAAAATAAAGTTGAATGACCACTGAGAGATAAAATATAAATTAAGAAATAAAATTATGATTTGATGTAACAAATTTGATGACTGAAGTAAATGTATTTTGCCCATACAATTGCTCGAAACTATGACTTAATATCGTTATGTGCAGCTGAGAGAGTAAAGTATCAAAACAATGCAAGCACAAGACATGTTCAATATTTAAACAAATTTGAGAAATCAGAAGCACTGTATTTTGCGTTTCATGAATAAATAATTGAAATATAGAATTTATTGAACAATTTTTTTGGTTGCTTCATTTCACGAATAACGGAAAAATAATGGTTTTAAACACAAACACATACCTGAACCATTATCTTTCAGCTTGGTTATTCATAGCTTTTCTATGTAAAACGAGCCAGAGGGAATTATTTCATACACAGAAAGAAACCAATGCTAGATTTCCAATGCTACACAGCGCAGTAGGCGGGAGTTTTGGGTCGGTTCAAAGCAACGAATTTTGCCATAAGGTCTAGTTACGGTAACATGGTGCTATCAATTCAGTGAAGTAATAAACTATTCATAGTTGTACGTTGGTCCATATCTTGAGTGAAATCGGCAATTCGTGTGGGTATGAACTGCGTACCGACTTAAGGCGCCACTCACTGGAGTTCACAACCAGAATAACCGCCTCTGATGACGTAACTTCTGTGCAGAATGTCAACGATGAACCAGGAGCTTTCTGATTCCACGCATCTATTGTACTTTATTTTTCAGCCAAGTTACTGACAGCGGCGTATGGAAAGCATAAAAAATGTTGAAATGTGTTAGAATTAAACTTTGGTACGCTGCAGCAGGATTATCATGTTATTAGTTTTAAAAATCAATGGACACATTTATGAACATCCTGTGCTTATTGAACAGACATTTACTCATCTTGTCTGAAACGACACAAAGGAAGTCTGCATAGTGCGCAACTTCACACATTAACACACACACACACATGGGCCATGGTTGAAAACATTGGCGTATTTTGTTGATCCAATCTTTTTGCGTATTCTTTCCATATCTTTAAAAACGAAAATAGTCTTCTCGTTTAAAAGAACTATTAATAGTATTAGGGTAATTCCTAAAAAGGAAAATTTTTTCGTGTTTTTCAGCTGTTTTCAAAAATCAATTCTGCATCTGTGATTGCGTATGTGCTGTTAGTGTGGCAACTGGCACCTGAATGATCTCCTTCATGAAGCATCTGAACAGCAGACTCTCGGATCCTGACACTTTGCAGGAAGTCCAGTCTACGTTAATTAACAGAGCTTAGGGAATCGTTTATGAACAGTGGGTACCCAACAGAGTGAGTTAACAAAGCTTACGATTTGTAGGTGAATGGGGAGTTCAAACAGAGTGTGTTATCAGGTATGAGTAATCGGTGGCGAAATGGGGGAGTTATCCAATAGAGTAGGTTAACAGAACTTTAGGAATCGTGGTGTACTGGTGTTTTGATTGATGATCGATGGTTTTCTCTATTCGATCGATGTTGCTTTAAGCGTCCGGTGTCCTGGAGGTGTCCTTCTCAATCTCTTTTCGGACGAGCTCGTTCAGATACTAGCAGGTACAGCGACAGCAGCTACGCAACTACAGCTGCAACCACGATTTTTGAAAATGGCGGACGAACGTTGATTAGCGACAACATTTTCGTTTGTCAGATTTATCTATAATTTTATTTTTAAATTTTCAAATGCTAACTTGTTTGTTCGTAAAGAAACACTAAATGATTAAATAAGAAGTAGGAGCTAACAAAATATAACAAAATATTAATACAAATTAAATTTACAAATAAAACAAAACAATGAATAAATAAATGTTAATAAATTAATGAAAACAGACAGTTTCTTAAATACACAAATATGCCCACCTATATTTTCATACAAAGATCTCAACTCATTTCATCAAGTTAAATTCATAAAATCTCTTAAAAATTCATAAAATAGGTATCAGCATGTAACCCATTTATTTTACCAGGTTGATGCGAACACCTGTTCCAAAAACAGGTGTTTGAAATCATTTTCATTGTTATTTGCATTCATTCTGTTTTAGGTCTAGCATACAAGAGAGGCGCATAAGTCACTTTAACCGTTTCAAATGAAACATATTTGTGCGAATGAGTGTTCTATATTAATTTTTTTTAGAACATAGTGTGAAGAGCTCAATTTTGTAACATAGTGTAAAGATTGGAATTTAATTTTGAATTATTAATGGAAAATATTGAATCCTAAAATAACCTCCATTTTCAGCTTCACAAACGCGAGCTCTTTGTAAAGCATTTTCCATGACAGTTCTTTGAATTTGAGGCTGTATGGTATGAACTTCCCTCTGTACGTTTGCGTCAAGTTGATAGATAGTTTGAGGTTTATTTACGTACACCTTTTCTGTTCCGTACGAACAAAATTCACTCGCAGATCTCCATACTCTGCTCCAATAACTGAGCGTCCATTTTCAAAAATTTCAATAATCTTCACTCACTCCCTTCGGTGGTGAATTTATTCATGTGTAGTTTTCCAACGACGTAACTTTATAATTCTGTAAAGAAAATCATAATTTATTTACTGAAAAAAAATTCATTTTAAAATTGTAGAGTGACTATGTGTTTCTCTATATTTCTGTGACTGAACTAAACGATTTTCTTTCAATAAATTTCTGTTAAGTTCACATTATTCATAAAAAGAAGGATTCATGTTTATCCCATCTAAGTATCATAAATAATGAAATGTTCTATTGTGTCAGTTTCATAATAGTGTCAATGGAAGTGTGGCAGGAAAACTTATTAAGAATACTTATGGGGAAGGTTTAGTGAATGAAGAAGTTGTAGGAGATGGTTTATCGTTTTCGAAGTGGTGATTTCACTAAAAAGGTGTGCCAGCCATAGGAGCGTCATTCATAAACACTTGAATTCGATCATTTGAATGATATTGTGTCCGAGAATCTTACTGCAACCACTATGGAAATTGTCAGATAGACGTGAGCCATGTGACCGTTGTACGACAGCTAAAGCACATTGGAAAAGTTTCAGTGGCCGTAAATGGATCCCTCAAGAGAAATCGACAACAATGAGCTGCTTGTTGTCAATGACTGCTCTCAAGACACGTTCAAAAATCCATTTTTGACAAAATGGTACAGGATTCTTTCCATGCGGTTTACGCCGTCGTTCTGAAATCAGTCGAGGAGAATGGTCAGTTCAATAATCGGAAACATGATCAATTCAAAAAAGTTTATGTTGAGTGTGTAGAGAAATGTTAAATCAATAATCCATTATGAACAATGAGACAACAACCAAACAACAAATGCTAATGTTTACTGAAAGTGATTTGATCGTTTGAAATTTAGTTTTTGAGCCATAGGCGAGCATCGTTGGTTACCAGAAAGGGTGTCATCTTCCATCACGATAATGCTTGACCTCACACAGCTACGCTCACCAAATATCCCTTAGAAAAAAAGCCCCTTGGAAATACTGATTCATCCTACCATATTCACAATACCTTGCACCTCACAATTTATATTTGTTTCCAAAACTACAGAACAGTTTTAGTGGACTTACACAAGTTAAGAACAGAAGTAGAAATTGAAAAAGAGTTGACTTTGTATTTGGATTAGAGCATATTAATGAATGAATACATCCAGAGCTATTAATTTTTCAGTTTTCCCAAGATCATTATATCAACTAATACTTTTGCGATAAATTGATTGTAATCATAATATCGTGTTACATTTTCCTAACGCAAAAGACATTACATTTCAGCAGGAGGCATATTACATTCCAACAAAGCTCTCACTTACTTTATTATACAACCCTCTAATCATATTTATCAAGAGTTTTTACGATATAAGCTCTAAATAAATTTAAGACGTCATTAGTTAAGAATTCTGTTCATGAAAACTTTTACTATTCTTCTGCCAACGCACGCTTTGGAAAATTAACTACAGCAACAATTGAACAAATCCATATGTTCATGCATATTTGGATCTGTGATTAAACTTCTCTGTGAAGTGTGTGCTTTCAATCTTAAAGGGTAAATTTTGTTTGCAACGTTATTGAGTAGCCCGTTCCAAATACCAAGATCATCAGTTAAGGGCTTTATAGATATGTAGAAACTTTTGCTGGAGATAAAAAATACAGCCATACGCAAGTTGTAAGGGAAGAGGATAGAAAAATATCATTACTAAATTATAACTTCCAATTTTTGCGTTGGACCCGCATTCATTTGAGCTTAATTACATGAAAACAAAATTTTCAAAATTTGATGTAAACATTAGAACTTTCAAATAGTGCTTCGGTTAAATATTACTCTGGAAGTAAGATGTGAAGCATTTCTCAAAATTTCTTCTTAAACTGTCCTTCTCATGCAAAAAGAATCAAGTTTCACTTCGCTGTAGAGGTGAGAGGGTCATTTGTAACCATTCTCAGTTATGGTTTGATGGAAGCAAACGATTTACTTACAGTGTGAGACGTAACATTTGTAGCCATCGTCCATCTGGGGTCCTTCATACCAGAACACGCGGCTGACGTACAGGTAAACGCAGGAGGAGTTTTTGATGCAGGCAACGTTCGCAAAGTCAACAGATGAGGCCTTCAGAACGCAGATGAGAGGGCGAGGGAGATATAATTCTAGTTCTGTTATGTTTTCCACGAATAATTTCTCGAGATTTGCGGAAAACCACTCCCATTTTCGATGGTGGGGAATCATGGCAGTAACGTCCATCTGCAGCATTCTCCACAATGTGAGCAAAACTGTAGAAATGCAAACAAGTTTCATGTTTGAGATCCAAGTTTTTTAGTGAGAACCATACTCGTCCAATGACGTTAACTGACTGCGGATGAGCAGCTACAACTTTTGTTCAATTTTGCAAGAATAATCAATCGTCGAGCCATGGAAGGCTTCTCATCATGGTTTGAAATTCACTGGTATAATTTGACTGTGCATTTTAAATGAATCAGATCATACAGTTTTTTTAGCTCATTAGCAGTATGAAAACTCATCAGGTCTGAGAAGCAACATCTTGCCTCATGATAAAATTCATGTTAATACCACAGCGTTCAGCCTGTGCAAATCTGTTTGGACTGGCAACTAGATGCAAAATGATAACTGCTGGGCAAAAATTTTAAGAATATCACACGCTAATAGGTTCAAAATTGAAATATTGTCCCTCCAACGTTCAATTTTTTCGAATAACCTCAGTACGAGTTTCGATCCATACATGTGGAGAAATTTTCTCACAAGCCAAGTTTTTGACTAATTCCCTGCAAAATAGTTCCGTGTGAATTGATAATTTCCGTGTTCCGTGTGAACTGGATATTGATAGTTGTTTTTCACAATAGTTCAAGCGTGGAATCGTGTGATTGATAGAGACGATCTTCTATACGCTGAGCATCATCTTTGCAAAGTCTAGACAGAAGAGCTGTAAGTACCCTGTACTTCAATTGCAGCCTGACGATCGTAGTGGTCGTTTTATTGGAAAAATAAATAAATTGCCTTCCCAAACGTCTGAGTAATATTAATGAATCCTGAAATCAGTATTATGGTGAAAGCATTATGTAAATTTACGATATTGAGCAATTACACATAGAAGAAACTAATTTGCATCATTCAAAGAAATAATAATAGTAGTGAATTAACCATGACGTAACATGGTCTTCGAGCGTGAGCAAACATAATGAATGTCGGCATCGCAGTTTCTAATACCAGCAATATAATGAGAAGTCGGTACCCGGAACACTATTTTCTCGTTTAAGTGATTTCGATAGATTAATTTTGCATTTTTTCGACACAACGAATAGTTAAACTGAATGAAAGCAGAGCAAAGTGTAGCTCTATGGCAAATTTTGAAAGTTTCTCCCCAAATATGCAAATTTCAAAGTCTTTTCCCTCTTTTAATCAGTATTCTCATTTTGGTTTGGTGATGTCGGGGTGATAAAATATACGTTCATGCTATTGCTAGGAACGAATTGCCATTCCCTATTAGCTCGTTAATTATGAGCTAATTAATTATTATTCCGCGATGGTTCATTCTGTTTCTTAATTTAGACGTGATTTCAACTAGCCATTGCCATTGACACTATGGTGCCATTGACTTGAAGGTGTTGCCCATTAGTCCGTTAACTGAAACATTAGTACTTATTACTCCTTTAGGGTTTGCTCTGAATCTTAGTTAAAACGTGATTCCAACTAGTATAAACGCACTAATGATTCACACAAGAGCCTTAAAATTCTGAGATTGCAAGATTACCATCTATTTCTTCACGGAACTTTTAAATGTAGACAACTTATCACCAATGGCAGCTACTGACTTTCGACGTCAATGTACGCACAAGCTACTGAAAATGCATGAGTAGAATTGAAAACACGCTCATGCTCCTCACCTCATTGTGCCAAAGCCATTTCTTGGAATAGTTTCCTCCCATATTTTCTATAGAAGTTCCATACCTTTTCATGTTTGTGACACCCCATCCAGTCAGCATAACCAAGGCAAGCTTGAAACTGAGAAGTTTTGATGTTCTTAAAAAACTAACAAAGCTAAAATGAACAACGTAAGCCAAGTGAACAATAGCCAAGCAATGTTTTGTTTTCGCCTTCACCACTAAAAATCAGGATAGACCTCGAACTGTAGAACGACCATTAAAAACGTTGCGATATAGCTTGACGAAACCGTTGAACGAAAAATAACTTCCACTATTTCTCAGATTGATGCTAACGTCTCCGTCTAATGATGCTTTACTATTTATGAGTTAGCGATGTACGTGCGCGATTTTATTTGGAACGGTTCGCTGTAGAATTTGTTCAACTCTTGATTGATTGCCCTGAAAGCCTGGCAGCTCATTTGCCCCACGAAGCTAATGTTGTTTTCATTTTTAATTGGATCATATTCTCATGTCTTATTTGTGACAATAGGCATACGCTGGGGAATTGAATCTGTCATATTTTTCAAGTAAAGTTTCGTGAAATTGGATGGTGCGATCTCGATTCAATTCTTTCTATTTTCGTTTAGCACAGTGTGCGTGTAAATACGGATGCTTCACCACAACAGCACTTCGTGTTTTTGTTGCAGAACAAGAAATTTTCTATTGATTTTTCTCTTACAAGTCTCTCTTTGTCATACGAGCGTACATCAGCTCCCTAACCTGTAAACGTCATCCTCTTAAAATTAGACGATTCCACTACTTTAGTTTCCACATTCAATATTGTCTTCTCTGATTGACTTTCCTTGAATTCGGCAATGAAAATCTAATTTGAAAAACACTCAAACAACTTTCCCGTAGAAAATTATTTAGAAATTCTCATCATTATTTTTATCTTTTTAGATGATTTATTTTTGCACGTAAGCGTATCCAGCGTTCATTCAGATGCCTCGCTTATAATAACTGGTTGGGTCGAAACATTCAATTTTACCGATCAACCTATTTACAAGAAACAATTTTCTCACTCTAAGCCTTGCTACTAGATATTATTATTTCTATGGTTCGGTAGTTTTCATTTTTTGCTAATTTCTTCACAGGTTTCTGAAAACTGAGGATTTTTTTGAAAATAATACCTTCTATCTTACCTCAGCGAAGTTTCGAATAATAAACTTCATTTAGCAGATGATTTCCGGAAATTTTATCCCATTTCACACGTGCATAATTATCCTTGTCTTCGTGAAAATTTTCTTCACTGCATTAGCAGCAGTCTGAGTCCATGGAAGTTTTAGCTTTTTCGCATGTTACTACAAAGTCTACGAATGAATGTTTATCTTTGAAGCGTTCTACAAACGCCTTCGGAAAGTTTTACCTTTCTTTATTAAATAATTTGGCGTTAAGGCTTTCCTCGAGGCCCGTTTTGCAAGGCCATGGTCCTCACCACACGAGTTGGAGGCGCAGTTGCACACACGACTGGGGATGCAGGACTGCTGCTATAATTACAGGGCCTTGCTTCCCCGTAAACGAGTGCTTGAATTAGCTCACTTGCTTGGAGAGAAATTTCCCCTCAATGAGTTAATTTTCTGCTCGACAAATCTTTCAACAACCTTGATAAGCTCACAATATTTCGAAAGGATGATAACAAAGACATTTTTCATTCATATGTATTGATATTTAGTTAAAAATGCGAGGTGCAAAGGCAGTATACATTATGCAAAAGAAATACTCACCATTCTAAATGAGCTCTAGCTTGATACACAGCATGCTCTTTAGTTCAGTCTTTGTTTTCAAACTTGTCTTGGTAACACTAGTAACACTTGTAACACTAGTCTCCGCAAAACCAATTCCATTCGAACTCTTCCTACAAAAACTAGTCTCACCAACAGTTGTTTTACGAAGACTAGTCCAACCAAAACTGCTCTCACCAACACTAGTGGTACCGATGAATCTAGTCCAACTAAGATTAGCTTTCATTTCGACTGAACATTTTCCATCGTCAAGTTAAGCTCGCCAGAGTTTCAGAAGCATCTCTCAAACAGAGAAGCGCAGTTCGCTTCACACAAGCTTCTCTACATCGGATTGCTTCTGAGCCCCACATTTTAAACAAATATTTCTATGTGACGCTTACGTTTATCATATCACATGATCCTTCAAACTTGACTCTCATGAGTAGATTCGAAGTTCGAACTTCTTTCCTGAAAATTAATGTTGTGGAATTCTCTTTAATTTCTATAACCGAACGTGGGAAGCTCTTATTAAACGTTTCTCGTTAGTTTCACTCATTAAGAGCCCACGTTTTGTAATTAGGAGCATTTTCAAATTAGTGACTTCCTTTTTATTCTCAGATCAAATGGGAACTTCAGGCAAAATCGTCTGCAGTTATGAGCTGACGATTTAATCGTAAAGTTTTGGTTATGATTAGTTATCCATCTTGGAATTGTGACATTCTTTTTAAATAAAATACTACTTTCACACGTGGCAAAAAACTTTCACCCTAGTAGTTTCAGTTTACTTCGTGAATATTGCGCTCGTGCTCAAATTGGTAAATTGTGAAGAACGACCTCTTACGATTATATAACATGATTTTCAGCCTTGACCAAGGCGAGCATTTCACGCGTTGTAGGATAACTAGTGTGCACGGCCCGCTAAAAATGATGGGATTCAATACCTTTCTTGAACAAACTTTTCACACGTGGATGACTAACAAATATATCCATCCTAACAGCATCCGGGATAAAAAACATTATTGTACTTGCGCAGCGGTAAAACTCGCATCACAGATACGGTCATTATGGCTCTCTTTATGAGCGGGACAGAGAAATGGCAGAAGCGGACTCTAAACAAATAAACCAAGGGTATTGTTAGGTATAGTAGCTGAACCCGTGGAAATTCTTTGGACAATGTCATCGTTAAGCTAGGTGGACCCGTGAAAAAATTCTGTCAATATTACATAACCAATGCTAACCTATCCTGCCCTAATCTGACCAAACCTCTCCTAAACGAACCTATCCTGATAAAATGCCAAACATCTCAATGGATGTAAAGCCATCACACTGAGGAATTCGGTATCCATGATACCGCACACTCAGGCATCTTATGTTTTTTAAAGAAGTGGACACCAAACAGATATATAAATAAATATATAAATAAACACGCGACGGGTATTTTTAGGCTAGATATTGCCATTCAAACTTCATCACTCGCCTAATATTCAGCTGATTTTTCCAAACCAAGTATCACAAAATACGTTTAATAGTTTTACAGCACTCAGGGCACATGAAACCTTATCTTTAGGTGCTTACTAAGTGTTTGCTCCCTCCATTCTTTTTGAAAAGCTAGTTCAAAAAACTGGGAACCCAGCCCAGCGCAGCAAAGCTAAGTCGATCCTATAGGCGCCAGAAGTGCGATAGTTAGTCAGCGTGTAGTTCGTGGTTTAACTTTCTTTCTTTTTATATCTAGGTATATTTGTTTTTCAAGCTGATATTTATACATCGATGACATGTAGATACTGATTTATTTTGTGTATTAATGATTTACTTAGCTTTATTCTTTATCTTTCCAGACACCTTGTAATTCCTCAATATTTTGATACTCGCATTTTGCTGTATAAAACTGCGATCAATTGTGTGTATGTTCCTCAAATTAAATCGAGTGATCACGCGACGAGCTAGTTTCAATTTATTGAATCACTTGGCAAAGGGAAGTAAGTCCATTCCCCAATAAGTGAGTAGGCCAGAAAGAAAGCCTACACTCAGTATTTTTATCGTTAGTATTCGTAATTTTGAGAAATTATTTCTTCGTAATTTCAAAAAGTTGATTGGTATTCAACGTTTCTTGAATAAGGACTTCGTGATTATATCCTTTCGGGTGACCTGAGTGTAAACTTTTTCGCCTCCAAACAGCATTTTTCTCATGAAGACTCATTGAAATAAATAACTCATATAAAATAAAAATTAACGCATTTGACTTTGGAAATTCTGCAGTGTATGTAACTAGACAAACGTCAACATAAGTTGGAGAGTTTGTTCGCTAACTTGACTAGTACATGGTTATGCGCTGCAACCATTTATAATTTTGTTTTCGAATCACAGATTTTGAAAGTTGAAGTAACTTGACGTGAAAATGATTTTTTTCAATTATTATTTATTTACATGGAAAAAATTTTAACGTCTATAGAAAACTACCTTACTGATGTTCTGATACTGTAATCTAAAATCAGCATATGATAGCTAGAATGCTATTCTTGTTAATCAAAGATAGAATAATTTCATTCCGGAAAACTTCGCTCGGAAAAAATTGATTTCACTCACTGCATAAAGTAGAGTTAGCGCTAATCAAATGAAGGCAGAATATGCGAACATTTTTAAATCTGATGGGAAAAGAATGAAAAGTTTTAAATACTTTAAAACGCCAAGTGATTTCATTAGCCCTATGCACAAAATTCGATCCTTTTTTATTCGTAAACTCCAACCAAGGTACAAAATGAGTGTGAGCGTCTGTATTTTGCAATACGTGAAGATTGGTTGAAAGCCGGCCTTGTTTTTGTGTTGTATACAAATTCCGAGTGCGAAGCATAATTTTAAATACCTAGAGTAAGCACACAAAAACACGTATCTAATAATCTCTTTGTTGTAAACACACAGGGTGAATATTTTCGATATGTGCACAATATGTACTTGTGCAGCTCACATCATATGTGCTCGTCAGGAGTGTTTGGCCCACACAGGACGCATCATTTGATGCGCATAGTGAATGATGTATTGCAAACTTGCGACAATCGATCCTCCATTTTTGGCTACGGAGTGAACTTAACGAAACACAATAAACACACACTTGGTTCAGTTTTTACGAAAGCTTTAGTGTGATGGAGAAGGCTTCGCTTCACTTCAATGCAAGGTTTGGGAGCAACATAACTTACTACTCCATCTGCATTTTTCTAACTTCTCATTTTCAACTTCCTAACCAAAATAAAATTCCAATGATTGAGGTCTGCAAAATAAGTTTTTGATGCTCTACCTAAAAATAAATCATATTTATCACTAATTAGAGCAATAATTTTGCATTTGAATACTCATGTGTGTTTCAGACCCGTGTGGTGCCTAAAAACCTGTCGTTGGAGAAGCGTTGATGTCCATGCGCGAAGGCTTTCGCTCATTACTGATATTTTAATGATGAGCTTCTATACCAATGAGCTGTTTAGTACACATTCCAAACATGGCACAGCGTGAGATATTGAAGGTCTTTTCCAGCATCATTCAGACCGTATGAGTTTCCATAATCGTCCATGAGACAGGCAACAATGCCATCACCGGACGGTTGTGTAGGAACCCACTCGCTCGCGTTTGCCTTCCGCCCGTTCTCTGGCCACTGCCACTCGCCATTCACCTTCACGATAGCCACCCAGAATCTTGGGAACGGTGATGCTGAGAAACACATTCAAAAGAAAACCGTTGACGCTTTTGTGTGACGGAACAAACAATATTTATCATACGAAGATCATCATAACTACAAGCAATTCACTAACTCGAGAGCCACCCATAATTTTTAGTTCGGTGTTGCTTGAGAACACATTCAGTGAAATAACGTTGACGTTTAAGTGACTGGAGGCAAAGAATATTCTACTGTGCAGAGAACATCTAACAATATCAGAAGTAAGACTATAATGAAAATCTAACAAAACGAATTTTACAGTAATGACTAACAGTAAATTCAATGACTTTGAGGCGGTGGAAAGCTTTCATCCCAAATGTGTAATCTCAATTTTAATCACCAATAAAAATACAAGAACTCTCTGAAAATACAAGGCAGCGCATTGTATTCCACTCGTGGTATTAAAATAAGTACCTCTCGACTGTCATTCGCTGGTAGTGGAGTATTTTTGTTAAATTGGATGAAGACTTCAATGATCAAGCCAGGCGTTGAGGTTCAATTGTATGATAATAGCTCTAAATGATTTTCAAAAAAGAAGAAAAGTCTCATAAGGGAGTGATTCTTTTCAGTTAGTGATTTGACGTCAAGGATGATCACCAAAAAACCTAGCTTATGTGAAGAGCATAAGGAGTGGAAGAGCAAAAAAAGTTAAGAACTGCAAAAGTAAAATGAAACTCTTCTTTTTACTGTTATCGCCATCCATGTTTCAAAAGTGCTCCCAAAAGAGTGCTGGTGACACCTTTGTGTTCTTTGCTCCCATTGCGTTTAATACAAGCTGAGAATTTGATTCTTCACTTATAGTTTTCTGATAGACTGGCGTTCTAGCTGTAAAAAATATGAGCTATACGGTATGATTTAGCGATTGGGAAACATTTTTAAACGGAAAATATGTATTGAAAAGCTATAACTATCTATATTTTGCAATTTTAAATAAATAAGAAGCATTAGGCAAATAACGATCGCTTGGTAAAACTGTAACAACGTGATGAAATTTCGCATAAAGAATTAATGTCAGAATAGATAGAAAAATATCACTCGAAAAGTGAGTTTTGTGAACTTTCGTATGCAAATTGTAGGAAATTATTTATTACACACGAATTAATGGGAAAAAATGAATAATAGAATGAAATAGTAACAGTGTGTGAGCAAAATATAACTTACTTATGTTGTGAGTCACCTCATCACTTTTGTAAAAACCTGAAACCATCATGTACGAGCATAACCGTAGAGGGGACTCTGACTTGAACTGATCGCACGCATTCTGAGGCCCGAAGCCATACCACATTATATACGATCGCAACAACTACGTAACGAACGCCCACACCTCGCTGGGGACGCCAGACGCTCATATCGAGATCAGTTGTTTTGTCATAAAATCATTATTCCCTTAGTTGAATAAGTGTCTTTGACAATCAACATTAGATAGCAATATGAATTCAACTCAAAACGAATCTATATTTCCATTGCAGATAGAAGTTCAATATGTGATTTCAAACAACCCTACTTGCTCGTGAGGCTCGAATTTAGCAGCAACGTAACCGTCACATAAGGTTTTGTGATTTTTGAAGGCGATACCCTCGCCAGAGTGGCACTTTATAGTTTGGACGGTGGTTAGAGAAGGTATTCGTTTTTGCTCCACCTTGCCTTTTGGGCTTAGGAGAGTGGTTGCCTTGCTGAAAAGTCCCTTTAATTTCAACTGAAACACTTAAGTGGCCCGCTTTCCATTCGAATCATCAACCTTGAGCCCATGAGCAAGGTGAGTATTCGTTTTTACATGATTTTACGTGAGCCAAATTTCCACCAACTATTCACGCATAGGTTTATTGGACGATTGTTATCAATGCGCGTAGTATTATCTTGTATGTAGGATTATCATGGATGCGTTAGGTTTATTTTGGTGTACTACACAATACTCGATTACGCTGTGGAATTCTGTAATGATTATTTATTATATTAAATCGATAATAAAAACCTAGGTGGAATTGTCGAGGACGTTATAAAAGTTGACATTAATGCTAACGCTACCTTAATAGTAGATACCATACGAATGAATGTTCGTATATAAAATCTGACTGGTGGCAGCCTACTAAGTATTCCAATAAAAATCTATGAACGTTCGTCTAATTAATGAAAGAAACTACTTCATGATTGAGATGATGAGGACTATGGAAAGTCCCAACCGACCTTGAAAAATTTTTTTGAAGAAGTCATTTTAAGTCATTTACAGATAATATACATGTCCCGTAAATGATCAATGAAATCTACCGAAATGAAAAAAAGGTCACGATGATGATCAAAATATCACCTTGAAATAGGAACATTACTTGTAACAGAAAGTCGGAACATCTGGTGCGCCACAGAAAAAAAATTAATTACAAAAAGAAGCGCACAACGGTGACTCGCACTCCGAAGGAATATGACTGTGATGCGTAACGATGGCACAATTTCGCAAGGTACATAACACATTTCCTCCGGTTTTGCTGTGATTTATTTGTCTAACCGTTTTCTACTGAAAATACTTATGCAGGGATGAAGTACTAGCAGTCGTTCTTTGCGTTGAAATAAAGAGTCCTGAAATTAGAATGAAATATCAGGAGTAGTATTTTTATCATTTCAAAATGAAAAATTTACTTCAATTCATCTAAATATCTTTCCATGAAAATTATCGGAATTATTATTGAACGGAGGTTGCTGTGCACTCACTGTACTTATCGAAGAAGTATTCCATCATTGCCAGGCTGTCACTAGCAGTCTTAGGAGAGGCGAGATTGGCCCCGTAGCTCTGGCAGTGGCGTTTGGCGTCGATGTTGGTGCCGGTGAAGTTGCTCCCGTACACGCACCCCCACGAAAACTGCGTGAAGGGCGCTGAGCAGTTCGTGGCAGGTACTGGCATGCCTGGGTGATATTACACGAATTGCATTGGTCTTCTCTCAAACGTGATGCTCAATTGAAAGTGCTGCCTATGAAGCAATGTTCCCTATAATGAATTCACATGGGGATCAAAAAGGAAATAGAAAATTGGAAAACGAAATTTTCTATTCAACTGCAACTCATCAATTACACAAGAAATCTTCGGTATCAGTCCGTTTCTTGAAACCGCTCGTAAAATTCATTTAATGACAAAAGATACTGACGTTAAATACCATCTTACATGACCCTCATGTAATACAGTTGAAAATTATTCTCACTTTTACAATTAATTTAAGGCTTGATTCAAGTTAAGAATACCTTGGACAAATTTTTATCTATTTATGATGACGATCGCATTTGATGAAATCGTATACGAAAATGGTTTGCTGAATTAGCTCAGTTTTATCCTGATATTAGTGAGCACTCACCTGTGTCGATCAGTCCCATTCTGCCGCACGCAAACGTTCGCTCTTCGTTAGACACAGCCTCGTTTGCTGTCACGGATTCATTTTCGGCGACAAATGCACCATCGTATTTGCAGTCTGAAAAATTGAATAGGAACATTTGCTGGAATTTTTTGGAAAGATAATATTAATATTTTTGTGTTGTCGCCTAATTTTTCTATTGCGTAATACAAAGTAGGTGGGGTTGGGTGATAGGAATGAACAATTAGTTGGTGGTAAATTTCAGCAATCATATTGAGGTTTTTTACGAGCAAGTCATAAAGGCCTGCCGGTGGGATATTCAAAGCAGGCAATATACGCAAAATTCAGAGTACGAATTACCTAGCATTGGTTTGTTTAAAAAATATGCCTTCAAGCTACTTCATGTGGATAGCCAAAAAGTTATGAAAGATTCATTACGATTTTTTTGTGGAAAATTTTACCAGGAATAAAATCATTGCCTCACAAATCGAATATAGTATCCATGTTCAATCTAAATGACAAAATGAAGTTGAATGTCCAGTCAGAGATAAATTAGAAATTGGTGAATAAAATTATTATTTTATGTAACAAATTTGATGACTGAAGTAAGCGTATTTTGCCAAACAACTGCTCGAAACTATGACTTCAAATCGATATGTGCAGCTGAGAAAATAAACCATCAAATTAATTCATGCTTCATCAAGCAGAAAACACGTTCTATTTCTATACTAATTTGGGAGGTTAGAAGCAAGATATTTTGCGCTTCAAACGAATAAATAATTGAATACAGAATTTATTGAACAATTTGTTAAGATAGTTTAATTTACAGATTAGTGGAAAAACAATTTTCACAAAAACATCCCTAAATTATGCTAGTTGAGAGTACTTATTCATAGCTTTTCTTTGTAAAGCGAGCCAGAAGGAATTATTTCACACACAAGGGGAAACCAGTGCTTGATTTTCAAAGCTACAGAGTGCACTAGGCGGGAGTTTCGGGTCGGGTTAGAGCGATGAATTACGCCATAAGGGCTAGTTACTGTAACTTGGTCGCTATCAATTCAGTGCAGTAAGAATCTAAGCGTTATTGTATGAAAGTCCATTTCTTGAACAATATCGGCAATTAGTGTGGGTATCAAATGCCTACTGCCTTACGGTGCCACTCGCTGGAGTTCCTTAACAGAATGTCCCCTATGATGACGTAACGCGCATGCACGGTGTCTACAATGATCTAGGAGCTTTCTGATTCCACGCACCTATTGAACTAAATCTTTCAGTAAGTTTCTTACAGCGGAGTATGGAAAGCATAAAACCTTTAGAATTGTATTAAAATTGACCTTCGGTACTCTGTCAATGAGTTTACAAGTTAGTGGAAACATTTAAGAACATCCTGTACATGTCGAACTCATTTTATCTGAGACGACACACAGTAGTCTGCATGTTGCGCACCTCCACACAAACACACAATGGACATGGCTAAAAAAAATTGGTACAATGTGTTGTTACAAGTTTTTGTATATGCTTTCCATGTATCTAAAGCAAAAATGGTCTCCTAGTTTAAAACAGTCAAAACATTCTAATGATAATTTATAAGAAGGAATATTTTGTAGAGTTTTTCCATTATTTCCAAGAACCAATGCGGCAGCTGTAAATGCTGAATGAGCTCCTTCATGAACAGCTCTCGGATGCCGGCAGGTTCCAGGAAGTACAGTCTACGTTAACAGAACTTGAGGAATCGGTGGCGAGTGGAGGTACCCAACAAAGTCGTTTAGAAACATGAACAGATAAAATAGGGAGTTTGTAACGATAAAATGGGGCAAAAATTTTAAGCATATATGTCAGCAGGGACAGTTTCCTAGATGCACAAATATGTCTACCTGTATTTCTATACAATATCAACCTACTTTATCATGATGACGCTTAGGCATCATTCAAATTGACATTTTTATTTTATCAGATGGATGCAGAAATAATGTGCGATTTTTAAAAATCATTCTTTATTATTTACATTCTGTTACAAGTGTAATATACTGCGTGGCACCTACGTCACTTTACCTTTTTTTAAATAAAATGTAACCCGTAACTTTTTTATTCCATAGTTTAAAAATGCAATTTCAAACAAGTTTTAATGCTTGGAATTTTATTGTGATTCAAGTATGCAAAATAATATCACATGAATGGCCTTCATTTTCAGCTTCGCAAGCACGAGCTCCTTATAAATAATTTTCCATGACATTTCTTGGCATCTGAGGCTGTATGGAATGAATTTCCCCCTGTATGTTTGCTGTAAGTTGTTGGATAGTTCGAGGTTTATTTAAGTACACATTTTCTCTTTCGTACGAACAAAATTTACTCGTATTTCTCTACACTGTATTCCTATAATTGAGCGTCCACTTTCAAAGTAAAATTCAAAAATCTTCACTTTCTCTTCAGTTGCCAGTTTATTCATTTGTAAATTTTCAATGACGTGACTTTATATTTCTGAAAGAAAAGATCAAAATAAATTGATTCAAAAGCCATTTTTTCATTTTTAAGTGGTAAAGTTACTTATGTGCCACCCTGTATTTAAACGATGTTCGTTCAGTTTTTTACAGTCAAGTTCACATTTTTTCGAGAAAATTGGATCCATGTTTGTCCCATTTAATGATCGCGTAAGATTTGCTCTATTGTACGAGTTTCATGAGAGTGTTAATTTAAGTGTGGCAGCAACACTTATTCAGAACACTTATGGGGAAGGTCAAGTTAATGAAAAGAGTTGTAGGAGATGGTTTTTTCGTTTCGAAGTGCTAATATCACTTTAACCGATGTGTCTGCCAAGGGAAGGTCATTCACAAAGTCTTGATTTAGATCATATGAATGATATTGTGTCCGAGAATCCTACTGTTGCCGCGACAGAAATTGTAAGACAGATGTGGCTCAGATGGCCGTGGTACGACAGCACAACCTCATAAAAAAGTATCGACGACAATGAGCTACTTGTTGTTAGTGATTGCTTTCATAGCACATTCAAGAATCATTTTTTGGCAAGATTAATACAGGTGATGAGAAGTGAATTCTTTACTTTGCGGTCTACACCGTAGTTCTTAAATCAGTCGAGGAGAAAGGCTAGTTCAACAACCGAAAACATGATTCATTCAAAAAAGATCATGTTGAGTGTATTGAAAGACGTTAAAGGAATAATCCATTATGAACAATGAGGCAACACCTAAACTATAATTCTAATAATTACTGTGAGGGACTTCAACAGTTTTGAGCCAAAAGCGAGAATCATTGATCAACAGAAAAAGTATCAGCTTCCATTAAAATGCTTGAAAAGAAAGAAGAAAGAAAGAAAAACAGTTTATTTCCAATAGAGATGGTCCAAAAGTACAATCATTGGTTTTTAAAATATCTTGAATTTTATACACTTGGGTGATACACACACTTGAGTATTGTAATACTCATGTCACTAGTCGAAAAGAAATGATTGAGGGTAATGTACTCCTAATGTTGCTTAATCTACATTTGATGATACATCTAATTATAATTATGAGAGACAACACAATTTCATGTACAATGCATTTTCATTGTGGGGTGAAAACACTTTTGACAGTTTACATGTACATGACATAAAACTTTGACATTCTTGACGCCAGGGAGTAATATTTGAATTGCTTGTTTCGGCCGATGTTTATAAATATAATTTCAAAGAAGCATGAAAAAAATATAAGTATTAGGATGAGGACCACAAAAATTACAAGTTTTGTGCATCTAATTAAATTTTTTTCAAAATTTGACCACACACATCAACGCTCACCAAATATCCCTTATAAAAAGCACCCTTGGAAATCCTGATTCACCCTACCATGTTCACCTGACCTTGCTGCTTAAAATTTCTACTTGTTCCCAGTACTACAGAAAAAATTTTCTGGACTAACACAGGTTAAGAACAGACGTGGTAATTCAAAAGAAATGAATTTGTTTTTTGATTCTAATTATACAGAGCTTTCCAAGCGAGGCATATATGAGCTGGTTGAATGCTAGAACGTGATCGTTGAGAGCAATGGAGATCATGTTAATGAATAAATACTTCCGGAGCTATTGCATTTTCAGTTTTACCAAAGATCTTTAAATAGAATAGTAGTTTTGCACCAACGTAAGGCCGCCGTCACACGGAGACCAAATGGTAACGTTTCGTCATAATCGTTTACAGTCAGCGGCATCAATTGGTCTGTCCAGCGCCACGAAACTGTCAGATTTCAGCCATAGTTTAACCAAACTGATCCCAAACTATGGCTGAAATTTGACTGTTTCGAGGCGCTGGACGGACCAATTGGTGCCACTGGCTGTAGACGATTATGACGAAACGTTACCATTTGGTCTCCGTGTGATGGCGGCCTAATGGCAATCAAAATTTTATTTTATTTTTTTTCTTAACGCTAAAGGCATATTACATTTCAGCACAGCTTTCACATTGTATTTTAATCAACCTTCTGTTGATATTTATATAGAGTTTTCATGATATGAGCTGTATATACATTTTAGAAAATTCATTATTTTATAATACTATTCATGAATACTTTTATTTTTATTCTTCTGCAAACGCCTGCTTTGGAAAATTAACTGAAGCAAAAATTCAAAAAATGCATATATTCATAAACATATACTTGTGCGCTTAAACTGTTGCTCTGGGAAATGTGTGCTTTCAATCTTGCAAGGTAAAATGAGTAGCACGTTGCAAATAATAAAACCATCTGTCAAAGGCTTTATACAAAGAAAAATTTTCTGCGAATGAAATATACAACCAGACACAAGCAGTAAATGAGCAGCGAAGCAATATACTTTCATTAAACCATTAAACCAATTAAGCTTTCATTAAACTTCCAATTTCCACGTCGAACCCGAATACCTTTGAATTTAATTTCACGAAAACAAAATTTCATAACTTGGTGCAAACTTTATAACCCTCAAATAGTGCCTAGGTTAAACATTATTCTGGAGGTAAGAAGTGAAATATTTCTCAAAATTTCTTCTTAACTGTTCTTCTCAAGCGAAAAGAATCAATTTTCAAAATACTTTTGAGGTGAGAGGGTCATTTGTAATCATTCTCAGTTATGGTATGATGGAAGCAAATGATTTACTTACAGTGTGAGACGTAACATTTGTAGATATCGTCCGTCTGGGGTCCTTCATACCAGAACACGCGGCTGACGTACAGGTAAACGCAGGAGGAGTTTTTGATGCAGGCAACGTTCGCAAAGTCTAGAGATGAGGCCACCAGAGCGCAGGTGAAAGGCCGAGCATGAAATAATGCGACTTCTGTTATATTTTCTTCGAATAATTTCTCGAGATTTACAGAAAACATCTCCCATTTTCGATTGTTGATAATCATGGCAGTAGTGTCCATCTGCAGCATCCTCGACCATGTGATCAAAATTGCTGAAATGCTAAAAAGTTTCATGTTTGAGATCAGAGTTCTTCTAGTGAGAACCAAACTCGCCAACTGACGTTTACTCTCTGCTTAGAGCAGCTATTTCTTATGTAAAATTTTGGCAACAACAATCAATCGTCCAGGCCGGTAAGGCTTCTCATAATCTTTCAACATTCTTCAGTATAATTGGACGGTGCATATTAAATGGGTTTGACTCCAGTTGTGCGCGTTTTTTCGTTCATTAGCAGTGGAAATGCAAATAAGGTCTCAGAAGCGAAATCTGAGCTCATGTTAAAATTCAGGCTTATACTAAAGCGTTTAGCTTGTACAAATCGACACGGACTTAAAACTACATGCGAAAAGACAGGTGCTGGGCAGAAATCTGATGAATTTCACTCGCATAATAAATTTAAATCGAAATCCTGCAACGCCAGCTTCGAATTTTCTTGAATAACGTAACTACGAATTTTGTGCATCAAATGTGAAGAAATCTTCTCATACCCCAAGTGTTTAAAATACTGTGTGCAAAACGGTAAAACCTTCTTATGCCTATTGATAGTTGTTCTACGCAACAGTTCAATCTTCAAATCGATAGAGATGGTCTTCGATAAGCTGAGTATTATCTTTTCAAAGTCTATACAGCATAGCTGTAAACACATTGTACTACAATTATTGCAGCCTTCGATTGTACATCATAATAAATTATTTATTCCATCAGAAATGCTTATAAACATCTAATAAATCCCATTACCCATGGGATATGTTTTGACTTTGCAGTCAATGTTTCCAAAATTAATAAAACTCATTGACAACTTCAATATTCGGTTGTACATCAGGAAAAACTACTTATTTCAGAAGAAATTTTTATGAACATCTCATAAATCGCTTATGAAAACTCGGTCCAAATATGCAAGTTGAATTTCGAGTTTTTCCTAGTGCAAATCGCGCTGAGAATTACGTTATAACCTCGTTTTCCTATTCTCAAGTCATTCCTAGTGAGAAATCAGAGAACTTCAAACATGTTTATGACTCAGAATTTGTTTCAAAAAACGTAAGGCTTATAGTTTTACGATATTTTTTGACTTTTTCAGTCAGTGTTTCCAACCTTACGTTTGGAGTTGTCGCATTATTAAAAAAAACGTCACAGTGCATTTTGCTCACGTGTCGGCAATATTATTTTTATTTCGACTAAATGAATCCTGAAACCAGTATTATGGTGAAAGCATAATGTAGATTTACAGTATTGTGCAATTACACATTAATGAAACTACTTTGCATCACTCAACGTAGTAGTAATAGCAGTGAATTAGTCATTACGTAACAAGGTTTTTGAACGTGAGCAAGCATAATGAATGTCGGTAACGCTGTTCCTAATTCCATCAAAGAAGTTAGAAACCTGTTCCCACAACACTAGTTTCTTATAGAAGGGATTTTGTTCAATTAATTTTGTAGTTTTTCGGCACAACGAATAGTTATATTGGACTAATGCTTAGGAAAATGTTGCTCATTGACAAATTTTGAAAATTTCTCCTCTATTATGTAAGTTTCAACGTATTTACCCAATTTTAATCAGTATTCTCACTTTGGTTTTGTGATCTCGTGGTGGTAAAATATACGTTCATGCTATTGGCAAAAACGAATAGCCTTTGCCTCGACGGTGTTGCCTATTAGTCCGTTAATTATAAGTACATTAATAATGACTCCGTTAGAGATTGTTCTCTTTCTAAAATTAAAATGCGATTGCAACACGCATAAATGCATTAATGAGTCATACAAGAGCCTGAAAATTCTGAAATTGCCTGTTTACCATCGATTTCTTCACACAACTTTTATATTGAGATTACTCATCACCAATGGAAACTTTTGACTTTCAACATTAAAGAATTGAGCACCCTCATACTCCTTCATTATCCCGAAGCCCAATCTTGATAAAGTTTTCTTCCACATTTTCGAAAGAAATTCCAAACTCTTTCATGCTTATGACATCCCATCTAGTCAGTTTGCAACATAGGCTTGAAACCTACAAGTTTCGGTATATATTAAAAACTATTAAAGCTAAAATGAACAACGTAAGCAAAGTAAGCCAAAATCAAGCAATGTATCGTTTTCGCCTTTACCACCACAAATTGGGATAGACCTCGAATTGTAGAGCGACTATTAAGAACAAAAAGACATCTCTTGAAGAAATCGTTGGAACAGAATGAAAAATTACACTTTCTCTCAGATTGATGTTAGCATGTCTTTCTAATATGCTTCACAAGTTTTCATTCAGCAATGTACGTGCACGATCTTATTTAGAACGGATTACTGCATAATTTGTTCACCTTTTGACTGATGGCCATGGAAGCCTGGCAACTCGTTTGCCCCACAGTTCTAATATTGCTTTTGTTTTATTTAGAACATATTTTATCGCCATTCATGGAACAATCTACACACACTGGGGAATTAAATCTTTCAATAAAGTTTCGTGAATATGAATCGTTAGATTTTGATAAAAATCTTTCATATATCGGTTAGCACAGTGTGCGTCTAAACACGGATGCTCTGCTGCAAGAGAGAGTTGTGTTTTGAATGCAGAGCAAGAAATTTTGTACTGATTTTCGTCTCACAAGTCTCTCTTTGTCATCCGAGCGTACATCAGCTCCCTAGCCTGTAAATATAGTCCTCTTATAAAATTAGACAATTTTGCTATTTTGTTTTCAATTTCCAATATTTTCTATCTATGATTGATCCTCTATATATTCTACAAAGAAAAGCTAATTTGAACAATACTCGGTCTGTTTTCCAGTAAAAAATTGTTTAGAAATTCCCATTCCTTTTAATTTGTATGCGATTTAACTTTGAGCGTAAACGTATCTATCGTACATTCAGATCCATCGTTTTTAATACTTGGTAGAGTTGAAACATTCAATCTTAATGATCAACCAACTTATGAGAAATAATTTTCACCCTTACTACTAGATTTTATATTTTTTCAGTTCTTTTGATGATCTAAATTCTGACAATTTCTCCAAAGGGTTTTGAAAATATGAGGAATTTTCGCGTTTTTAGTAAGTAGCTTTTGAAGAGTTTGATCATTGTATTGCACGTTAGAGGAGTTTGACATAATTTTGAATTTAATAAATATTTTCAGGAAGATTTTACCCCATTTCATACTTCCGTAATGAATAAAGTTTTCTTGAAATTTTTCTTCAGTACAGTAGCTGAGTCCAAATCTATGGAAGTTTTAGGTTTTTCGCATATTTCTGCAGAGTAAACGAATGAATGTTTATCTTTAATGCTTTCTACAAATGACTGCGGAAGATATTATCTCTCTTCATTAAATAATTAGGCATTAACGCTTTCCTCGAGGCCCGTTTCGCAAGGCCATGGTCCTCATCACACGAGGTGGAGGCGCAGATGCACACACGACTGGGGATGCAGGATTGCTGCTATAATTACAGGGCCTTGCTTCCTCGTGAATTAGACCTTGAAATAGTTCATTTGGAATGAAATTTCATGCATTGACTTAATTTTCTGCCAATAGAAGATCAAGCTCAAAAAAACCTATATTAGCTCACAACATTTCAGAAGGATATAAACAAAGATAATTTCTATTCATATTTATTTGCCTCTAGGGTAAAATATGAGTTGTGAGGTCAGTAGAGTAAGCATAAGAAATACTCATCAGTTCATTGAGCTTAGCTTGAATCACAGGATGCTGTGCAGCTCAGTCTATGGTTTTAGACTAGCCTTGGTAACACATGCCTGTCTCACCATAACTTGTTTTACCAAGATCGCTCTTCTTAAAATTAATCTCATCAACAGCAGGTCAACCAAACCTAGTCCGACCAAAATTTATTTCACCTCTTTAAAATTAAAACTAGTACTAGGAACTTCAGAAAGACTAGCCCTCATTTTCTCACAAACGTTTCCATCTTCAAGCTAAGCCGCACGAACATCAGTAGCTTCACTCAAATACAAATATGCAGTTCGCTTCACACAAGCTCCGCTACAGCCCCTTGATTTTGAAACCCGTATGTTAATTACAAATTAAAACGTGATGAGTTTGTTATTCCTATGGCATGTTCCTTAATACTTGATTTTCATTAGTAGACTGCATGTTCAAACTTCTTTACTGAAAATTCATGTGCTGGAGTTCATTGTGATCTCCATAACTGAACATGAGTAGCTCTCATTAAACTCTTTTCGTTAGTTGCACTCATATGGAGCACACACACACATTGTTTTAATTACGAATATTGTTAAATTACTGACTCCCTCATTTATCGTCAGATCAGATGGGAACTTCGAACAATTCCGTCTGCAGTTAAGAGCTGACGATTTCAGCTGAATGTTATGGCTATGTAACTAGAAGAATAACATACCGTAATGGAATTCTGGTAGTCTTTTTTAAATGCAATACTACTTTCAAAGGTTGTAAAAACTTTCACTGGTGTAGGCGTGGAGTTTATTTCGTAAATGTTTCACTCGTGCTCAAATGGGTGAATTCTGTAGTGAAACTTTTTACCATAATACAAATAACATTACTTTCATCTTTCACCATTGCTAGAGTAGCACGTGTTTTAGTGAAAAATAGTCATTCGAATGTCATCACTAGCTTGATATTTAGCTTATTTCCTCTAGTCAAGGCTCACAAAAAAGACAAAATAGTTTTCTAGAATGCAAAGAATATGAAGCTGTATTTTTGTGGTTCTTAAGCAGTATTTTTATTGCTATTCTTCATAAAGTTGAGAAATTATTTCTTCGTTATCAGAAGTAGTTGATTACTCCTGAACTCTTCTTGAATTATCTCTTTGCGATTACACACTTTTCGATGAACTTAGTTATAAACATCTTCGCCTCTAATCAGCAGATTTCTCATGACGACTCATTGAAAGAAATGACGCATTGAAAATAATTTAAAACCTATTTGACTTTGGAACTTTTTTGGTGTATGTTAACAGATAAACGTCAGTTGAAGTTGAAGATTTTGTTCTGCACACTTGACCAGTACATGATGTTATCGTCGCCAGCATTTAAACTTTGTTATTCGAAATCAAGTTTTTCAAAGTTGATGTAACGTTTGTTTGAATTTTCCCATGGTTTTTGACGTGAGTAAAAATGATTTAAGTTGTTTTCTTTGCTCGAAAAATATTCGTAACGTCATTAGGAAACTACACTTCGCATATTTGGAAACTGTGATCTAAAATCAGCATATAATTGCGAGAATTCTTGGTATTCATACATAGATAACTTTTTCCCGGAACATTTTGCTGGAAAAATTTGATGAACCTTACTACATAAAGTAGAGCAAATGTCATTTAAGTTAAGGAAGAACCTGCGAACATTTATTCCATTAGTCGTTAAAAAAATGAAATGGTATATATTCAGTGAAACGTTAAATTTATAGGTGAACACACAGTTTGTTATTGTTCTGTGCACACATGAATATTCCACTGAACATGTAGCAATAATATTGCTCTCATCCTAACTAAGTAAATAGTAGTAGTAAATAGTAAATCGTAATCTACCAAAAATTGTAAAATTTTGAGTTTAAAGAACTCTGAGTCTGTTATCTTATATTTTCTCGAATTGTGTGAAATTTGTGGAGTTACGACTCACTTTAAATTTCACATGAAAAAATTAGGATCAGACACTTGTGGAAATCTACTTGAAAATGAACATATTTTTGGTAATGCACCAGTTAATGTCTAAAAGCGGCTGAAATTATTTTGCATGATTACGGTACGGCCTACTAGCCTGATCCCAGAATGCGATCCTTTTTTGCCCGTAATATTCAACCAAGATATCAAACGATTAAAAGCGAATACTTATTTAGCATTGCGTGATAATTGGTTGAAAGCAGGCGTTGTTTTTGTTACATGCACAAATTCTGAAGTTGAGGCACAATCTTTAATGACAACACTAAGCCCATTAAAAAAGTGTCAAACAATGTCTATCTCAGGTATGCTGGGTCATCATTTCCGTATAATGCACAATCCGTACTTTGTGCAACTCAAAGGATATGTGCTCGCTTGTAGTGGTTGGTCGACACAGGACGCATCATTAGATGTGTATAATGATTTATTCATTGCAAACGTACTTAAATTGAACCTTCATCGCATTCAGAGTGAACTCATTACATTGTAGTGAACACACTTAGTTCATTTTTATATAAGCTTCAGTGTGCTGGAGTAGGCTTCGTTTCACTTCAACGTATGTTTTGCTTGAAACATAACAAACCACTCCATCTGCGCTTCTCTAATTGCATTTTTCGATCAAAATAAAATTTCATTAATTGATTCCCACTCTTTAAGTTCTTTCGAGCGCTGCCTCATAATAAATATCCTTTATTTCTAACAAAACAAATTATTCTGCATTCAAAGACACATATGTGTTTCAGGCACGAGTGAGTTCCTAAAAACTGTCGTTGTAGAGGCGCACATGTCCAAACAGGAAGGCTTTCGCTCAGCACTGATATTCTAATTATGAGCTTTGCTAATTAGCTTCTCAGTACACATTCCAAACGTGGCACAGCGAGCGAAATTGCGTCTTTACGTTCACATCATTCAAGGCAAAAGTTTTTTTTCCTCCAGGCATATTAGATTAGAAGCTGTGCCATTGGGATCACCGTTCGGCTCAGTTGGTCCCCACTCTTTTGCGTTTGGGTTCCGTCCGTTCTCAGTCCACTGCCACTCGCCGTTCACCAACTCGACCGCCACCCAGAATTGTGGGTACGGTGATGCTGGAGAACACATTCAGAGAAATAACGTTGACGTTTTAGTCTGTAAAAGACAGATTACCTTACAAAGCGAAAACTGTACTAATTCGAGCACCACCTAAAATTTTTGGATTCTGTGACGTTTGGGAGCATATGAAGAAGAATTAGGAAACACGTGGTATTGAAGTTTCAGTGACTGGCATAAAGAAAGATCATTTAATGAAACTAAGATCATTTAATAACATGTCATTCCCAAGGAAACTTTTGCGATCTTTGAAACGTGAATATGTGATTGCTCGAATATGTTGTTCTAAAAATAGATCAATACGAATTTAAATTTCTCTGAATAACAGTTAAACACACACACAGATGTGTCAAAATTGTCCTCAGTGTGCAGTGTAAAATATCTACCATTAACTGTAATTGACCATAAACAAACATTATTTTTTGGATTAAAAATTGTCTTAAATCAAAACGATAACTATTTATAAAGTAAATATAAAAAACAAGCAGGATTAGACCAAATGACAATAATTTGGCAAAAGTGTAACTATGTGCATGATAAAATCTAGCGTAACAAACCAATGCCTGAATAAATTTGAAGAATTCTCAATAAATAAACATCATGGAAATACCGTTCGTCAATCGAATGTGTTGCCAATAAATATTATTGAAAATAAGTGAACTGAAACCTTTGTCGACGTCAGCGCTTCAATATTTGTTGATGTGTGCTTTTGGGTACAAAAAAACAAGTATAGACCTTCGGTCTTGATGTGATTTGGATTGGTAACTAACCTACGAACCTCATCAAACCTCATCATGACAAACAATGAACTTTTCCATAACTATCAATATCTTCCTCATGACTAACAATCGCCTCCACATAACAAACGATTCCCAGCTCATGATCAGCAATAGCTTCTGAATAACCAACAAGTCACATCGAAAATAACGCAATTCCAGCGAAGTTCATCATATGCACTTTGTTGTGGGAGAGTTCAGAACCAGGCAGTCTCTCGCAATAAACTCAAGTCAAACTGCTGTCAAAATCTCACAATCACGGGCAAAAAATAATCTTTTAACATGTAAGTTGAAGATCAAAAATGAATAAGAAGCTAGTGAAACCCATTATCACCTGAGCTTGGAGAAAGAAGGCATCTTAATTTTTTGTCTGTTCTGGAGTTATCTTTTTCATTTCGTCTCTTTCTGATTTTATTTATGCAGGTATGATATATGAGCAGTTGTATCTCTTGATTTCGAAACAAATAGTCATCTAATTGAAACGAAGCATATAAAATAGAAATTTCACTTTATAAACAAAAATACGAACTTAAAACACCCAAATTCTTTGTCAAACGCAATGGATATTAATAAAACTGATTGCTGCCTGCAGTCCTATGTTGGAAGTACCGCACTCCAGCAATTTATTCGTCACAGCCAACACTCTGGTATCTCCCATAGAACCGGCCGTCCATATTCATCTCCCTCCCAGTCCGCTATCCGAGATCAT
>JACJUY010002885.1:0-29774 GCA_014220935.1 Platorchestia sp. MABIK | reverse complement strand
TTTCGCAATTTGTTCATTATCGATTTTTATTCTGTTTTACAGCACTGATGATGGAATCGGAGATTCCGAAACGTTGGTTACCAAAAAAATGTTCCCTTTTATATTGGTTCTTCTTTTTATCTTGCGAATTAGATTTCCTAAAAATCGCCCTTTTAATTCTATTAATAAAACTCTTGTTGAACGGTGATTGGGGGACTCACAGTTCTTCGCAAAGATGTATTCCATCATTTCCTGGCTGTCACTGTCAGTCTTTGGAGAGGCAAGATTGGCCCCGTAGCTCTGGCAGTGACGTTTGGCGTCGATGTAGTTGCCTGTGAAGTTGCTCTCGTACACGCACCCCCACGAAAACTGCGTGAAGGGCGCTGAGCAGTTCGTGGCAGGTACTGGCATGCCTGGGTGATATTACACGAATGCCTTAGTCATGAGACAACATGTGACGCTCAAATGGAGAGAGCTCTCTTTTGTAATGTTCTCTGTTACAAAATAGCACGAATTTATTGAAGGTAGAGTGAAAGTTGAGACTTGTAAGTGAAGTTTTATATTCAACACTACCTAAGACTTACATCAAAGACGTTGGAAACACCCGTTTCACTTTTTGACACTGCACGTAAAATACATGTAATGATGATCGATCCTCGCGTCTTATATTTTCTGAAGAGAACCATTACTAATACTGTTGTACATTGGTCAAAATCCAGTTTATCAATTAATTTGGCGTTTGATTCAAGTTACGAATAATTGGTATTCATTTTTTATTAATCTAAGTTGAGTTTCATACACAATGGAACCGTATTTCTGAAGGGTTGGCTGAATTAGCTCAGCTGTCTTTAGATACTAGTAAGCAATCACCTGTGTCGATTAGTCCCATTCTGCGACACACAAACGTTCGATGTTCGTCAGACACAGCCTCGATTGCGGTCACGGGTTCATTTTCGGCGATAAATACATCCCCATGTTTGCAATCTGTAAAAATTAATCACAGAAATTTCCATGGGCTATGTTAGGCAAGATAAAAACGATTTTTTTTTGTAGCAAAATTTTGTTAAAACGACAAATAAAGTAGGTGGGATAGTGAAAAAGGAAAAAAAATTGTTGGTAATAAATTTCGGCAATCAAGTCGATATTTTTACAAGTTAGTCATAAAGTTATAAAGGTGAGACACTCAAAGCAGGAAATATACTCATCATTCAGCGTACATGATACTGAGCATACGTATACTTGGAAAATATGCCTTCATGCATGCGACAGTCTGTGGAAAGCCAAAAATTAAAAAAGATTTCATCCAATTTTTTGATAATTTTTTTCCTGGAATAAAATAATCACATCACACATCGACTATAGTTGGCTTGCTCAATGTAATTGATAAAATAAAGTTGAATGTCCGCTTTAAGATGAATTTAGAAATTAGGAATAAAAATTGAGATTTGATGTAGGGTATTTGAAGGCTTAAGTAAATGTAATTCGAACAAACAAATCGCTTAAAATAGCAACTATATATCGGTTTGCGCATCTTAGAAAATAAAACACGAAACCGGTGCATACTTCATCAACCAGGAAACCTGTTCAATATTGAAGTCAGAAGCAGTTTAATTCGCGTTGCAAACTATTGAATGATTGAACTTAAAATTTAATGTAAAATATGTTCAGAGCGCACAATTTAACGAAGAGTGGAACAATAATTGTCATGCGCACGAACACATACAAAAATCGAACGAATTTAGTGTCGTATTCATATCTTTTCAATGTGTAGCGTGTCAGAAACAATTGTTTCATCCCCTAGAGAGGAAACTATTGCCTAATTTCCAATGGTACTTAGCGCAGTTAGCGGATCTTCGGGCCGGCTTAGGGCAATGAATTTCCCCAAAAGGGTTAGTTACTGTAACTTGGTCGCTATCAGTTAAGTGTAGTATGAAAATACGCATTATTGTACGCTAATCATGATCTTGAATTACCATCGACAATTGGTGTGGGTATGAGCTGTGTACTGCCTTACGCCGTGCCACTGACTGGAGTTCCTGACCAGAATTACCGCTAACTAACTTTTTCGCCGCTTGCATGCATGTTTTTCGCTGCCCAAGTAATTATATCGCTGCAAAAAAATGCATGCTCCAGCGAAAAAGTTAGACTGGGATGATGACGTAACATGAAAACAGGGTTTCTACGATGAACCAGGAGCTGTCTGATTCCACGCATCGGTTACGCTATATTATTCAGTCAAGTTTCTCACAGCGGTTTTTGGAAGGCGTAAAACCTGTTGAAATGCATCAAAATTAAACTCTGTTAAGGTGTCACATGATCATAATATTACTAGTTTCAAAAATCAGTGGATACAATCGAACATCTTGTAGATGTTTAACTCATCTTATCTGAAACACTCACACAGATCCATGGTTAAAAATAACAGCACACTTCGTTTCTACAATCTTTTTCTGTATTATTTTCATGCATCTACCAGTAAAAATTGTCTTTTAGCTTAAAGGTGATAAAAATTACTCATAGTCGTTGATAAAAAGGAAGAATTTGTTGCATTTTCCCGCAATATTCAACAATCACTGTCACAGCAGTTAGGAGGCGGCTGTTTAGTCGAATTTCGGACAGCCACACTGACAGCACGTGCACAACTACAGCTGCAACGCTGATTTTTGAAAATAGCGGACGACCGTTGAAATGGGGCAAAATTTTCGTTTGTGAGTTTATCAATAATTTTATTTTTAAACTTTCAACTGCTAGATTATTTGCTCCTTCAGAAACATGAAAAGATCAAAACAAGAAGTTTGTAAGTTTTCAAACAGATACGTCTACCTGGCCTTGCTGCTTCTAATTTATGTTCTTTGTTCCTATGACTGCAGAAAAATTTTGGTAAACTCACATACGTTAAGAACACGAGTGGAGATTGAAAAAGAGCTGAATTTGTATTTTGATTCTAACCTAACACAATTTTACAAGCGAGGCATTAAAGCAGAGGTCTCCAAACTATGGCCCACGGGCCACATTCGGCCCGCCACATATTTTCATCCGGCCCGCCAAACAAATCCCTGTGTGGTGGCTTTGAAAAAATAATTATCGTACGGCTGGCATCGCTGAATCATTCAAAGCTTTAGCTACTGAATGGTGACGCTCAGCCCGCATGAGTGTGGGAAATATATAATATGGCCCTTTCATTGAAAATTATGGACACCCCTGCAATGAAAAGCTGGTTGAAAGTAAGAATAATTACGTCATTGAAATCAATGTAGAGACACAACGACACCGTTTTTATACAGAGAAACCTTTTTTTGCAGAAGATAAATACAACCAGACACCTAAGGCTGATTAGCAGCGGAGTGTGACGACCAAAATCATAAATTATATCAGCGTAGTAAAACAAAACGTAATTTTTGGCATCGAACTAGCAAATTTATGAATTTAAATACTCGAACACCAAATGTTAAAACTAGATACAAACTTTAGAACCCTCAAACAGCGCTGAGGTTAAATACAAATTTTAAAGTAAGATTCTGACACATTCACAAAAATCCGTTTTTAAATTATTTATCTAACCCAAGATGAATCAAGTTTCGTAAATCAGTCGAGGTGAGAGGGTCATTTGCAACCATTCTCAGTTATGGTATGATGGAAGCAAATGATTTACTTACAGTGTGAGACGTAACATTTGTAGACATCGTCTGTCTGGGGTCCTTCATACCAGAACACGGCGACTGACGTACAGGTAAACGCAGGAGGAGTTTTTGATGCAGACAACGTTCGCGAAGTTAACAGATGAGGCCACCAGAGCGCAGATGAGAGGGCGAGGGAGATATAATTCTAGTTCTGTTATGTTTTCCACGAATAATTTCTTGAGATTCGCCGAAAACCACTGCCATTTTCGATGGTGGGGTATCATGGCAGTCACGTTTATCCACAGCATCCTCCCAAGTTTCATGTTTGGGATCCGCGTTTTTCTAGAGAGAACCGAACTCGTCCACTGACGTTTACTGTCTGCATGAAAGCAGTGACTTCAAATGAGAAATTTTACATGAACAATCGATTGTCCAGCTTTGGAGGGCTGTCCAACTTCGTTGAACAATCTTCAGTATTATTGGGCCGCACAAACAACCGGAATAAGATTTTTAGAATGCACTCGTTTGCGTTCATTAGCTATGAAAAAATCTGATAATCCCAAAAAGCGACTGCTGATCACAGAGTAAAATTTGTGTTGACATCACAGCGTAAAGCATTTTCAGTTCGCCACGGTCACACGGAATGACAACTGGAAGAAAAATGACAGTTACTGCGTCGGAATCGTGCGAAAATCACAAGCAAGATGTGTCCAAAGCAGAAAGCTTGCAAAGTCATCGTCCAATTTTCTTAAATTCCACCGACTGAGGTTCATTTCGACTGAACATTTTCCATCTTCAAAGTAGTTTCGCTCGAGTCTCAGAAGCCTCACACAAATAAAGAAGCTCAGTTTGCATCATCACAGCAGCTTGCTTGTGAGCCCCCAAAACTGAAAACGAACTTTTGTGTGATTTCACTTTTTATATGACGTGATCCCGTAAACTTGACTCTCATTTCTAGACTGCTGTGCAAACTTTTTTACTAAAAACACATGTGCTACAATTATCTATGATTTCTATAACTGAACATGGGTAGCTTTGATTCTTTCCCCATAATTTGTCGTTTTTTGTCCTCATATACTGGGTTGGCCAAAAAGTTCGTTCGTTTTAAATGTCATCTTTCCGACATACTAAAGATCGTTTCAAGTTCTTCTGCTCTAAATCGTGCACTCGGTCAGCTTGCAATAAGCCTCCAAGTGGAGATGTTCTGACATTTTTGCTTGCATTCGAGCCTATGAAATGGTGGATCAAGTACAGCACTTCCGATATATAACGCCTTTTTTTCAGAAAGGAAATGAAACAACAGTTACTTACTCAAATATGTGCCGTTTTTTTGAGTCGTTTCTGTGGCTTTCCTTTCTTTTTAAGGAAAGAAACAGATGTCAGTAGTGCTCGGGTTGGTCCACCTTTCAAGGGCTCGGATATATCTATTGAGCAAGATTTGAGGACAACCGCTCCAATTTTCGATTGTTGATTATCATGGCAGTAACGTCCATCTACAGGATGTTCCACGCTGTTAGAAAAGTTACAGAAATTGTAACAAACTTCATGTTTAAGATGTACATTTTTCTAGTGAGAACCAAACTCTCGCCCACCGACGTTTACTGTCTGCAAGCAAATAATTACTTCATGGGAAAAATTTTTCTCGAACTATCGATTATCCAGCCCTGCAAGGCTTTCCATCATCGTTGAACATTCTTCAGGGTCATTGGACAACGCAAATGATCTGCGTAAGATTTTTGAATGCCCTCGTCTTCGTTCATTAGCTATGAAAAAACAAATAATGCCTAGAAAGCGATTGCTGATCTCGAGGTAAAATTTGTGTTGACTCCACAGCGTTGAGCTTGGTCAGTTTGCCTCGTGTCTCACGGAATAGAAGCAAAATCACAGCTTACTGCGGAGCAATCTGAAGACAACGAAACACAAGATAAATTCAAAATCGGGCGTCTGCAAATTCAGCTCTCAATGTTTTTTTTGAATCACTTCATGTGTTTCGTGCCTCAAATATGAAAAAATTTTCGCACGAGACATATGTTGAAAATGCTGTCAGCCTAAAAAAAGGAAAATACTTCCACGTATAAATGAAAGCCTTTTTCCGGAATAATTCTAACGTTGAGTCGTGCGAGTTATTCATTTTTTGTAAACTTTTGCTTGCTTCTAATTCGCAATCAATTTTTTGAAAGTTCATCTACTGTTGCCTGCAATAGCGTCTGCTTTCATAACCAATCAAGATATCATCCGATGGTTTGTATTGGACATTTATTGTTTATTGAGCGTCGTGTAATGACCCTGTGTGAACTTCTTTCCTCAACAGAACTGATGATGGAACTTGTTTCCAACACGATTTTGCCTTTGAATCTGTCTGATCAAAATGATTAATTTCATTAAAATTTTCTACATTTTCAGATTTGAATAAACTAATAAGAGCAACGTTTCATTCCCAATATGAAAAATGTCCTACTTTGGTCACTCACGGTAGTCCGTCACATCGGTCATTTATGTTGGTCCGTTCAAGCCTGCCTGTTGCATTGGAATGTCATGTTAGCTCGTTAGCTTTTACGTCACATCGAAACGTCATGTTAATTAACTCGTTTCACCTGTCCGTTACATCGATACGTCATGTTAGCTTGTTAAGCCAATCCCTCACATCGGTACGTCATGTTAGCTCGTTCAGCCTGTCCGTTACATCGGTACGTCATGTTAGCTCTTTCAGCCTGTCCGTTACATCGGTACGTCATGTTAGCTTGCTAAGCCTGTTCGTCACATCGGAACATCATGTTCTTTGTCACGTGCGCCCGTCACGCCAAAACCCGTAAGGCCATCCAACTTTATCCGTAAAACAGAACTGCTTGACAACTTCTTTAATTGAGGCTGCTGGTGGAGTTAAGTTGTGAGGTGGTGGCGTATAGTTGTGAGCTGGGGGTGCATAAGTAGTTGTGAGGTGGTGGCATGATGGTGTATAGTTGCGAGCTGGTGGTGTATATCTAGTAATGAGGTGGTGGCATGGTGGTGTATAGTTGTGAGCTGGTGGTGTATATGTTGTTGTGAGGTAGAGGCATGGTGGGGTATAGTTGTGAGAGGGTGGCATGGTGGTGAATAGTTGTGAGGTGGTGGCATGGTTGTGAAATAGTTATAATTTTTTTATAGTGGTAGTGTGGTGATGAAATAGTAGTATGGATGTGTTGTGCTAGTGGTGGGGGTGGTGATTTTACATCGTGTACTAATGTGTGTGGGGTGTTTGGAGAAGCCAAGACTGCCGTACGCTAGAGGGGATGGTGTATGCTTATGTTCTAATAGAGTCAAAATACGTGTATTTTTGCCCATTCATTTTTTCTAACAATCCAATATGAACATCTTTCAAATTGGTGTACGTTATTCTTTACTCTATTAAGATACATACGACGTTGCCTTGGAGCGATGTTTTTCACGGTACACAAACTAAGACAACACAGGATTCTATAGAGAATAACATGACTATCATTCAAATTAGTACACGTTTCATTCATTGCTCTTTAGATGACAGTGACTATACTGAAGAAGAGGTTTCATAGATCACCGTGAAACAGCGCTCTGATAAGAACGTGATGACTGATGACTGCAGTGGCAGATCATTCACTCGTGCTCGGATCGGTAGATTTCATTCCTACGCGAAATCGTTGCTAGTTCCTAAGATTGAGTGAATTTGATCGATAAGAACAACTTACAACATGATTAAGAGACATTTATTTTGTTTAATGGAGATTATGAAAATAATCACAGCCTAACGATGCCATATATCCTGATTTCCGTTACAGTTTAACAGTGAAAGAAAAATTGTGTTCCATGTTTTTAATTAAATTAAGTATTTTGTACTTAAGGATTTTAAACCCGCAAAAGCACATATGAGGTCGGAAATATTTGTGGAGACATTATCGTTTTATGCGCGTAATAATCCACCAACATTACACTGTCAATGTACACATTTTCCTAATACAAGAGTTTTATTTACAAAGTTTTTATTTCATGTAACTGCCATCCAACACTCTCACGTCCTCATACTCCCACGCTGTAAACCCTCTCCAAAAAAACGTCCCAACCCAAATTCCCGGCTCACTTTTGAACACAAACCTGTCTCGAAAATGGAAAAAGTTCCACTTGAAAATCTCCCGACATTAAAAAGAGCCATGACGGTCATTCACGACCGTTGACATCGAAAAGTTTCCGCGTTAGCTTGAGGCTCGATTTTGATAGGAGCACAGCAAGAGTCTCCTCATTCGATATATCTAGCAAGAAGGCAGCGAAAACACCGTCGTCTTGAAAGGCGGTCCTTAAAAGCGAGACCTCTCCGTATTTTTCGAAGAAAACGTCACAAAAGCAAGTGGGTTTGGAAGACACTTTATTTCGCTGGAGAGAACAAGGGTGGGCGAGCTGTCAAGGGGTCGCTGGAGCGAGGCACGGACATTCTTCCTTTGGACTCGAGTCGCAGGCAATAAATTCTCAAGCTGAGCTGTTTGGAAATGCCGCCGAGGCCTGAGACGGGGCTGTTTCGAACAATACCGCCTGGACGGCTAAATCTGGGAAGATGTTAATGTCAACTGACGAGTCAAATTCAAGGCTTTTGTTTATGGCTATTGCACCCAAAATGGTGTGCAGAATATCTAACTTCGAATTAAACTTCAACAGTTTGAATTTCTTCTTATGTTGCCGTTATTTCCACCTCTGTCATTTAGCTGATACTTGAATCAGGTTGTCAATGACATCACATTCATGAAGAGACTGCCACTCGGCAGTGAACTTCAAGGAGCACATTTACGTGCAAATTAGATCAGAAAAATCTGTCTCTTTAAAGAGATTGCGCAATGACTGTAATTCATGAATATATTCTCGCTAAAAATGTGAAAAGGATTTTGTAATCTGTTCAATCTGTTCTAACATCGCTGTGCACTGGGAAATAATACCAATACAGAGGTACTTTTCATTATATAGGTTAATGAAACTCGTGGCGGAAATCTTAGAAAAAATTCGTACGTTAGTTGGAACCATAACCAGTAATTGACTTGATTTACTACTATAATTAGGATCATTATTGTTACCATTTGGTAGCATAAAACAGTTTCCAATTGGAGAGGAAGACTCTGAAGTTCATATGAGTAACCCCACCAGCCCCTGAAAGTTTACTCCCATGTCACACAACTAACATTCGTGTTTTAGGTAAGGCTTCTGTGCCAACAGAAGTATAACTCTCTGCTCTACCGCAACTCTAAGCCAGCTCGACTACATCTACAGGCTCCATATCTCTAAGCCAACACGAGTACAACTCCCGGCTCCACATGTCAACACCACCACATTTACAACTCCTCACTCTATAACTCTAAGCTAACACGGGCACAACTCCCCACTCTATAGCTCTAAGCTAATACGAGCGCAGCTGCTCACTCTTTAACTCTAAGCTAACACGGGCACAATTCCCCATGCTATTACTCTACGCCAACACGAGCACAACTCCCCATTCTATAACTCTAAGCCAACACTAGCACAACTCCCCACTCTATAACTCTAAGCCATCGCTAAACCTGCACTCCACACCGTAATGCACGTCACTGTAGGCCTGAGGGCAGGCGAAGCTATGGTCTGCAAATCACTTTACTCGCTAAAATTTCCCCAAAATTTGGTTTATTCTGCGGCGAGAGATGTTGCAGCCGGCAGAATTTCTCGGGGGAAATACACAGAAACGGTGGGCCGATGCACGGCCGACGTGGTCACTAGGCAGATTTAAATTTCATGGTTAGCAATTTAGCAGTCAATAGGTTGCCATTGTGCTGTGAAGGTGTTCACTGTGACCTTTGTGACTGTGGAGAACTTATGAAATTAACTTTGATTGAAGTCATTTTCATGGATGATGTGGCCAATTGACTTTCGATTAGAATGATTTTAATATGTAGATGATGTGGCCAATTGACGATCTTCGTTCCAGTTTAATTTGATGAGTTGATGTAGAAACATTTCCATTTGAAAGTTGAATTCATTTGAATGTGCGTCGGTCTACAAAGAAGCAAACTACCAATGATGGTTATTTTGAGGTTGAAGGGAAATTCCCTATCAAGGTAAATCGATAAAGAATGTATTTCGAGATAAGCGTTACACAATTTTTTACAGTGAGCATGGAAAATTCTGAGGAACAAAGGATGTCTGATGCAACACTTGATTGGTCAATAATATAAACTGAATATTAGCAGTTCACGGTTTACACGTTAGGGCTATCATACGTACGGGTAGAATAAACTATTCATGAATGCAGGTATTTTTACTCTACTGTTCTTGTGTCAATGAAAATTTTCATGTTCACCTCATGTTAAATTTTTCTGTTCATGTTTTCTTTTCCTGTATAAAGGGCAATTTTCTTTTTTATCTAATACTTATATTGAAATTACAGTAATTGATATTTAGCTTCAATTGTCGAACAATAATAATTTCAGCAATTATTGTAGAACTTGTTTGGGTATTGTGCTAAATAAATACCGCTAATTCGAATTTGTTCTCGTTTCTTCTGATGAATAAATCAGAAAGCTATTAGACAACAAGCAAGCGCCCTCAGGGTTACCAGATGAATTGATTTCAGACGAAAAATTTTCTAATCTACTTCATTTTTTAAGCAAATTTCAATTGTAAATTCTGGCAACTCAACATGGTCAGATGCTTGTCTTTCATTCTATGTAGTATTCACAAAACATTTTTTCGTGGTACTAGTATTCATGATACATGTGTTCCCGATATCAGACTCCTCGACACACATGGCGGTGATACTCGTGTTCGTAACCGTGAAACCTTTACCGTGAAACCAGACCCGTATATTGCGTTTCCGAAATACCGTTATTCCTCACATGCGTATTCACGATACCAGTATCCTTCATACGAGTATATGTAAAACCAATTTCTAAGAGATCAGTTTCAAGATACTCGTTACCCCGAAATTCATTTACGTCTTTCTAAAGTCCTCTGTTCCGTAATGCAGTTCGATGATGCACAACTCAAATCACCCTAAGAAAAGAAGTCAATAAAGACGCATACGCATACAAGCGAGCCTTGAGCTGGGTTCCATAAAAAACAGTTAGAAATTTTTATGGCTGTGCAAAAAAGAGAATGACTGTTACGTTTCCATAAATAAACATATTTTCACGAGATATCATGATACAAGGTAATGATTGATTTTAAATGAAACTTTAGACTATTGATCAATTTAAAAAGAGAAGAGAAGAGTTCATGATGACAGTGCAGTATGACAAACGTCTGAGTAGAAGTGCGATCTATAACTTGATCTAAGATGTACGGGGGAAATCCGTTTGGACCGAAAAATGAGTGATTTTAAAATATTAATTAACTACACATATTTCACACAAAAAGCATAAACAAGAAGCAAAATGGGAGTGTTTATTTCACGTACACGAGTATAATGTTTACCACCAGACATACATATATGAAGCAGGAAACGGAATTTGGTACACGAAAAGAATTTGTTTCATACAGAGTTGAGCGCCTCTATTCGAAATTGCAGTGATTAGGTGGTTTTTGTAACTTTTATAAAATCATGGCAAAACCTGGGTGAAATCTTAGTCAATTCATTTATGGCAAAAGCCTTTAATTCATAGAGGTTAGTCGATCGCCAAGCTTGGATCTTGCGTTTGAGTTTCTTCATAATTTTTTTAAAATTAAATTCGGCGGTTCCCAAGGTCATACCGGTATCTTGATATTGTTTCTTTGAAATATTTCATGAATTACAAGAGAGGCAGGAAAAGGAGCACTACCTTGCTGAAACAGCCGTTCTGCTCCAAGGTTCCGTTTTTCAATACATTTCTTGCAAATAATCTTCAACACTGAAAGATATTTTCTTTATCTACCGTTTCATCAATTACTCTCATTTGTTATGTACCGTTAACTGCAAAGTATCGTATGCGATTATGCTCCTGCCCCCGTCCCATCAATAAGGATGATATTCTCAAATCACGACTAATAATATATATTAAAATAAGAGCCGCGTCCGTTCGTCTGTCTGTCTTTCCGCCCGTCACACACACACAGCAGAGAGTGTGTGATGAGCGTATCTGTGATAAAGCTTCATTAGCTCCACAATTTTTGGTGTATTAATTAATCCATCAAATTCGGAATCGGAATGGATATCACATGTTATGTTAGGTTAGGTTATGTTGCATAGAAAATCAGCAGTTGAGACTTAGGAAAGCCATAGAAGAGCATGGGAAATCATAGGAAACCATGTTGAAGCTCAGTTGGTCCGATATCTAATCCTGTAACGTTTTGACGGGACGTGTGTGCTATACCATTTCCAATCCAATTTCCTCCTAGTGAAACTAAATTTCCTCCTATTGAAATTGAATTTCCTCCTAGTGAAACTGAATTTCCTCCTATTGAAATTGAATTTCCTCCTAGTGAAACTGAATTTCCTCCTAGTGAAATTGAATTTCCTCCTAGTGAAACTGAATTTCCTCCTGGTGAAACTGAATTTCCTCCTATTGAAATTGAATTTCCTCCTATTGAAATTGAATTTCTTCGTTTTGAAATTGAATTTCCTTCCTAGTGAATTTGTATTTCCTCGTGATAATATAAATTAATAATAAAAATTGTTTATATTTTCTGTAGCTATGGGGATGAATGATAAAATCTGCAATAGTGGTATACCTTATATTATAATTATAATTCATATGTGAACAATACCATGTCATATATAAATCATGCTTTTAAATCATTTTCATAGTCACAACCCAAAGATAGGTGGAAGCTAAAATATATACTTGTAAATATTTTGCATGAAAGTTAAATAATGTAACAAGAGAAACTTATTTATTATGAGTAGTTATTGGAAGATTAGGGCATTTCCTTTAAGTCTTCTCTCCTTGTAGACGCTGGATAATATTTTTCTACTCTGTTAGTGAAGGCGAGTAACATATTTGGAGTGATATGTCCAATTGCATCTCGTGCAATCACTTCCAATTCTCTGATTCTTTGTTCAGCTATTGAAAGTCCATTATTTGCTGTTACATTCACTAAATAATCCATTCGCTCTCTGAGATTGCAATTCACGTGGCTCTTGAAGGTACTCCAGACGAGTTCTATTGGGTTCAGTAGATAAGAATATGGTGCTAGTCTGAGAAACTGAACAGATGGATATTCATTTGAAAGGCTTTCTATCCTGCAGTGGGCTGGGGCATTATCAACGATAAATGTTGGTCTTTCTATCCCTGGTCTATGCAAGCCTGGATGAGCTCTCGGAACCATTGGAGGCAATCATCAGCTTTGAAAGCGCCACGTCGAGTGGTAAAGAGTACCATTCTACTTGATGTCATTGCCCCAATGCAATGGAGATTTGACCCCTTGCTCACTGGTATCACAACCGATGCTCTTGTCCCAATTTTTGACCGGCCTTCCTTTCGCTTGTAAAAAAGATTGAAATTGGTTTCATCAACCCATATTGTAGTACGGCCTTCTGACTTCGCTTGGAAAAAGTTGTCCATGTATGTAGCTCTTTTATCCTTGTTTTGTGGGGTGTTCATATTGCACGTTTGGGAACGCACAAGTTTTACTGTGAAGAGTTCACAGTCTAACCAGTTCTTCACGGTATTAATGCTAACATTAATATTGACACGGGTGCTGATAATGACTTAAAAGGAAGTGCCCTAATCTTCCAATAACTACTCATAATAAATAAGTTTCTCTTGTTTCATTATTTAACTTTTGTGCCAAAAATTTACAAGTATATATTTTAGCTTTCACCTATCTTTGGGTTGTGACTATGGAAATGATTTAAAAGCATGATTTATATATGACATGGTATTGTTTACATGGGAATTATAATTATAATATAAGGTATACCACTATTGCAGATTTTATCATTCATCCCCATAGCTATAGAAAAAATGAACAATTATTATTATTAATTTATATCATCACGAGGAAATTCAGTTTCACTAGGAGGAAATTCAATTTCACTAGGAGGAAATTCAGTTTCACTAGGAGGAAATTCAATTTCAATGGGAGGAAATTCAGTTTCACTAGGAGGAAATTCAATTTCACTAGGAGGAAATTCAATTTCAATAGGAGGAAATTTAGTTTCACTAGGAGGAAATTGGATTGGAAATGGTATAGTAGTAATAATGATGTTCTCTACTTGAGAAAAAATACTAAGAATAACAGTGGTAATGATGGTCTCTTTTTGTAGTCTGTTCCATTTTTCCTTCAAGCATGAATGACATCACTGTAGATCTAAAGCTTTATCTTGCTTTCTTTAACCGCACATCATTATAATAAAATATATTAATAATCATAGTAATAAAAATAATTGTTTTTTACAGTCATGAACTTCAGGAACTCTAAGCTTATTTTTGAAGTTCATCTCTAGTCACAAATAGTTATCTTTCAACTGACGTGACTTTTTCCGTGGACGGAATCTTTGATTATTTTATCCGATCCCAATCATTGCCCATTTCTTCAGTGTGTCTCATTTTGTGCTCAAAGCGAGACTTTTGTTTTTAGAATTATTCCGACAGCTCATTTCTCGCACTGAGAGCAGATATTGTACGATTTTTCAGTTCTTTTGATTGCACTTCATGCTTTGATTTCATGTGGTGTTTTTAGGCAGGCAAATAATGAATAACTGAGCATAAAATCTTCAGATAACGTCACTTGTTCTCAAGAACAAGAACCTAGACTTTGGTTTCCCAGCGACGGATTTATTGCGATGGAATCAAATAATCACTTAACAGTATTGGAGTCTCACCAGCTTTCGTGAGGCATTGCAGAGGTGAACGTGGTTGAAATCAGGTTGAATCTGCCCTCGAAAATAGCTCACGTCGTGTTTTTAGCCTCTTGCTAACTTATTTTTTTCTGAATGTGAATTTGTACGTAAAATCTTGGAGAAAAATAGCTCAAGAGTTATTAAAATTGAAAAACTGACTGTCAGTCTATCGGACTCCCGAATAGTTGTGTTTTTAAAATTCATTTCAAATTATTTTTAGCTAGAAGTGGAAAATTATTTCACGACAACCCATACATTTTTGGCAAATAACGTTTCGAATTTTCTGAAAAGTTAGGCAGACCAGAAGAAGCGCATCAAACCATGTGAGCATCCATGATTTATGGTAGTAATCCCAAACTCCTGGAGTTGCGTGACTTGATTTGTCTGTTATGGCAGAACACGCGTGGCTTGCGACTGAGTTCTGTGCTCTTTTGTCGGATTCTGTTCCTCATTTGTTCCATATTTCGTTCCGTATTATGTTCCGTCATTTGTTCCATATTTCGTTCCGTGTTATATTTCGCATTTTGAAATGCATTTATTACATCCTTTTTTTCGTATATTTTCCGTTATTTATTCGATTTTTTAGTCCGTATTTTGATCCATCATTTATTTTGTACTTTGTTCCGGAATTCATTTCGTATTTTGTTATAAATAAGGTTCCATGTATTGTTCCGAATGTTTAGTAATATTTAGTTCGATATTATGTTTCGCATGTAATTCCATATTTTGTTTCACATTTTCAGCGTATTTTGCTCTGTAATTTTTATAAGTTCCTCATTGCACTCCATATTTTAACCCTGACTTTGTCTCACACTTTGGTGGCAAGCCCTCACACACGCACGCGTGCACGCTCGTCATGACCGACGGCCCGAGAACTGTTATATTCCAAGTTTTGATTTGAATGAAAGCAGAAAAAATTTCCCAAAGGAAACTTTTCTCATCAGAACGTGGGAAGTTGCGAGCAGGGGACAATGTTGCCCAATGAGGGCGCTGGTCCTGCATACGCATGCCTCAGAAGTCTCTTCTGCCCCCCCAGGCTGAAACTTCAAGTTTCCTCATTTTTGCAGGCCTCATTCTTCGATACAGCACGAAATTCCGTGCAAAATTCTGGCAGGTGCATTGACTGGTGCAGGGCAGCTTGGAGGGGAGGATAAATTTTGCAAGTTTTCCAAGTTTTTATCAGTGTAAAAATCTTGGTTAGGGTGATGATATCGCCCTTGCAAAGCGTTTAGTTTTGCCATTTTGCTCTATGATATAAGTTTCCACTTCTTAGCAATGCTCAAAATTTAAAAATAATTTTTCGGATTCTATGTAGGAAGCGTTATCATAATCAAAACGTTTTCAGTAGTATACCACATGGCACGGTGGAAATGCAGATGAAAAAGCAGGCCTTTCTGTTGTAGTGATTTTTCACTGTTCAGATTGAATCCCCTGTGTTTCCGAAGGTAAATTTTGCATTGGTAATACGTAGTAGACAACGACGTAGCTTACAAAAAAAACGTAGCAAAATCGAAAAAAAAATTCTATTAAATTTTACGTCGAAAAACTTTCGTCTTTGTATAGAAACTAAACTATGGAAGGGGGAAAAGTATTCTCTATGTACTGTATAATCATTTTGAAATTTCAGCAGGCACACCTAAAATAGGCAAACAAAACTTTGAAACATCGAAGCAACACGTTATAGAAATTTAGCTTCCGATTTTTGTGATGTACGAGTTTATGAAATTCTACAGCGCACATTTGCGACTTCGAATCTGAGATACCCAAAAAAAATACCGTAGTGCAAATAAAATTTTCTTGTTATAACAAAGTGCTAGAGAACATAACGCCAAGCTTCAATGGTTTCATCAGGTCTTCTGATGCAAGAGTTGTCTTTCCAGTTCTCCATTACCCTATTCACAGATGGCTTCTTTCATACCAGCTTCAGCTGTTGGGCACGATTTTAATATATGTACTTTATGCTGTTGTAGCGGCACTGCTGGTAAAATAAATTCTTCTGTCAATTCATGAGCTCTTTCTTCTGAGAAAAACCCTCAAGTGAAAGAATTTTTTTTTTAAATCAATAAATCTAAGCATCTGGTAGAGATTCCGGGTTGCCAAATACTAAGTACTCAAATTTTGATGTTTGATATAAAAACAGATCTTAGAATAGCCTTTCAGACAGAAGAACTGACGCTAACGGTAGCTCCGCTGCTGTGGCGTAAATACGTCAACAATTTTGAGGCAGATTTTCACTTTAATCTAATTTGAGTTCCTGCCTATTTCAATTCATCTCATGTGGTTTTTGCAGCCCATTTACTCTCTAACCCACTTTCATTCATTTATTTCCCCCATTGCCGTAATATTTCACTCTATGTAGTCCACTGCTGGTCTCATAGATTGAGCAACCGTCAATTATGCACTCATACACGTTATTAAATTATAACTGTAGGATTTGATTAGCTTCATTAATAAATAGCAGTTAAGTTTAACGAGGTTGTGAATGTGTTCTTTAAATTCGCGCCACAATGCAAATGGACGCGAAGGTTGAATTCACGTAGACTGCGAAAAAAAATTGCAGTTTAAAATTCCAGCCGTGGAGAAGCGCTGCAAAATGCACGTCAAATGAACGCATAATAGCGCAGTCACCTGAGAAAAAGAAAAACTGAGGAATTTCGAGCGTTGAATAAATTACGCAGAATGCGCAGGAATGGCAAGACGAGGGCTTCACTTGGCACATCGAATTTAAATTTAATGAACAACGTGCACAAGGTGTCATTGAGCTTAGATATCGCCGTGCACGAGGTGTTGTTGAGCTCGCTGCATTGAGTTTCCACTATATTGAATATTAGTATATTAAAGCTCACTTCTGGATTAAAAAGCGCGTCGCGTAGAATTTCCAGCATATTCAATGTTAAGCTCACTTTTTCTCTCACGTTTTCTCATTCCACCACTGAATAAAATCCAACTACTACGCTTCTAGTGTCTTCAATATAGATATGGGCTCTCACACGGTTTTGTTGAGCTTAGAGACGTACACATAGCATTATTCAGCTTAGAGAACGACGTGCACACGACATTTTTCAGCTTAGAGATTGACGTGCACACGGTGTTATTGACGTTAGAGAGCGACGCTCGTCTATCATTGCAGATATAAAAATTGTGATGCACATTTCCGAGCACGTTACTGGATTCCAAAACAGTCCGGTGTTTGCAACGTCATGTCAGTCAAGTTGACGGCGAAAATATTCTGCTGGAATGACGACCACTTCGATGCAGGCATTCTGCTGAAATTCTCATTTTTCTTTTGATCTATACGGTGTGCCTACCTTATCCAACACTGTAGACTATTTTAATTTTTATTGAATCAAGTTTCGAATGCTGTTTCTCAGTGAATTCGTTATATTTTCTCTCGGCTGTTTTCCTTTTTCTTGGTTAAGAATAGCGTCAAGATGAATGCAGTTGAGGAATTTTCTAGTTGTTAACTCCTAATAGTCAGTAAAACGTTGTTAAAGAATTCAAGGGTATTAATTTTCAGTTTTTTTAGTTTAAAGACCAAGTTCAACTTGCAAACGTAAAAAAATCTCATTTTTGTTAAATTAAACACCAGGGAAAGTTCGTAACGAGTAACTTTTAAAAAATTAAGAGCGAACATAGTTAATTCTTGAACGAAGAAAGTTCGTTTCTGTGGGAAGTTCCAAAAGAAAAACCTAGTAAAAGTTAAATATCTGAGAAAACCAATTCAAATGTAGATATTCTGCGTTTTCATGAGAAGTTTCCTACGGGAAAATGGGGGAAATTTATGAAGATAACAAGAACATTTCGATAGCGGAAATGTTCTCCAGACTCCGGAAGTCTGAGGAACTGGAAGTAAAAGGGCACGACCACCAAGAGAGCTCAGGAATAATAACACAAACTGCAGCAAGTCTAGTCGAGGAGGCAGAATCAGTTATGCACACAATAGAACCGATCTGAAAAGTTGCTCACAACTCCTTCATATCGGAAATAATTGAGAAAGGATAAACAATTGAAAAAAGGAAAACATTGCTACTGCAAACCAAACAATCAGCAACTGTATGCATCTTTTAAATGGGGATTGCATTGACTGACGTTGGAAGAGTAAATTATTGTCGAACGAGTGAGATGCCTTTTCCATCAAACTTTTGGAATTCATTTTAATCACAAAATAATCATAGAGCATTTGGTTACATTTTGGCAAGTTATTTGACTAAGTCATTTTCGCTAATACCATGGAACCTCTACACAACGAACTATAACAGAGCACGCTGCATAGAACTTTCAGTAGGTATTTCTTCAATCGAAAACCTCACTTATCGATTAATGAGCACGGCCCGTAGAATTTCCTTTTCGCTTCAGCATGAATTACATCCGCGAACGAAAGGGCTCCCGTGTCTTCCAATGAACGAGCTCAAATCCAAACATGCTGCGTGGCATAGAAGATGCATTCCGTAATGGGCCTACGCTGTAGCCGGCCTTTGAGAGTCCGTCTATTTGAAGCGGCATGGCACAGGGTTGTCAGAAATGCCTTCTCTGACCAAAATCCTACCGGCAAGGTTAATGCTTATAGTGGAAATTGAAGAGCTTATAAATAAATAAATTAAGTTAATTAAACTAGATATAGCATTAACATTAGAGATTGTAGCACGCAAAACACACTTCATCTGGCAAGCTGAAAAAATTAGCATCAAAATTACTCTTCATCTGACAACCCTGACTTAAGGGTTACAAACCTAAATAAAGGGTTAAAACCCTCACTGAAGGATAACAGCCCATCAGTAGGGTAACCCTGATGGGTTTCCATACTGGATAATTTTTACTGGTAAATGTTATTTCAAAGTGCCTCAAGCTTGAAGATTTTGTCCCGGAAAAGGCAACTCTGGCTACTGCCTGAGGGAAGGCCGGAGTGCCCTCTCCCCCGATGACTGGTAGTGGAAATTTGAATCTGATAGAAGGCCATCTACGAGTATGTTGTGCTATCACATGGTCCTTTTGCTACGTCATAATGCTTTGTATAATTTTGTATTCAAGCATGATGATGCGTAAAGATAGATTAATTTTGGTGAATTGTTTTTTTCTCCCGTGGAATACATGCACTATTTTCAATTCCAGTTGATGGTTGTAGTGCTATCACATGATCCTTTTGCTACCGTTTGACGCCTTGCATTTTCTTGTATTCGAGCTTTGTGAGACATAATGATAGACTTCTTTTATTACATTAGCTAATTTCTGTTGAATGTTTGCTCTGATTCGAGTTCCAGTTTTTCGGTACATGAAAGTACATTAACTTCAATATACTGCCATTATTTTTGTAGAATATTTGCTCCAATTTAAGTTCAAGTATAATAGTGCGTAATGATTGACTAACTTTACTCTACTGAGTTGAGCTGAGAACAGATGACTAATGAGCATAAGATGACCACAATTTCGTACTGATATGTAATGTCATAACTCAGCGAGCTACATAACTCTGATGATGAACTGAATAACAAGTATCACCATCATTATTTACCAAATTCAATTAATACTTGGAGAATGGAAATATTGTTCCAGTCCTAAGGAGTAGGCTCAATTTATATAGACTTGGTTTCAAATTCACCAACATTAAGACCAGGACGTCGGTTAACTCAGAAGGAGCAGGTACCTACGTCACCGATATCGGTCAAGTGAGGAATATTCCCAAATGGAAGAAATGCTGCACTCAAACTGCAGGGGCTGAAACCCTAAATTACTTCACATCGAATCCATGCTTTTTACAAATATTTCACGCGGCCACAACGACCACAAACTAGTTTAAAAAATAACTTTTGTTAGATAAAAATATTTTGGAATTTCGTGATAAAGCGTTTAATGTTATCATAAATGAATGAAGATGTTAATATAATAATAATAAAAATTTATATAACTTTAATGTACGCATGAAACTTTAAGGCAACGGACCCGCCTTCCATAAATTCTATTTCATTATAAATTGTGAGAATATACCACCAACTCGAAAAAAGAGTTTTTATTTTTCATTAACTGAAAAAAAATCGCAGTTCTTAAGCGATCAATCGATTAAATCGTAACAAGCAGAAATACATTATTTGAGTGTCAAATTTGTGCCCACATTGATGAGAGTTTATTTGCATATTTGTGTTTAAGAGCTCAAAGAAAAAATATAAAAACAAAATGAGAAACAAAATTGAACCTTCAATTATTACTCAAGGTTTTAGATGCGTAATATATTTCGTTATTTTAACGGGACGCGGAGGACTGGGAAGCGTTGAAGAGATTGGTACGAAAGGAATAAGATCGAGCAATCGAGGTCCGGTACAAGGTAGCAGAGAAAATGAATGTTGAGAATAGAATCAAACAAACCAAATTAATTAGGGATATTCAATTGACATTCAATTGGTTCGGTTAGAACACAAGGGAACGTGCAAACTGGATTGGGTGTACATTCGTATGAGTAAAAATATTTAAGCCACATATTCCGCTTTTTTTAATATTGGTCTCAAATGTTTGATGCGTCTTACTACTTCATTTAAATATTCAAGTTACTCGTTACTTATTACAGGGTGTTGCTATAAAATAGCATGGTAAATTTCTACCTGTCTCTTTCAATGGACCCTTATCGACAAATAATGCATGGTGTGTTTGCAAGGTACAAAATGCGTCATCCTGTTACAAAACACCTACTTTTCCTCTACAATGTTGATGTACGTCGTGTTGACTTGTTGCAGAGTGTACCAGGCTGCTGTAGAATGTGTCCATATGGTGGAAAGCAATCTGAAGGAAATTTCTCTTTGTATTTTATGGAGTCTTCCAAATTTTGCGTTGCACTAAGCCAGACACGTGCGATTTATAGACCGGGCAAGGGTTTGAAGGAAGCTGACGAGACTCAAGCCGAGGCTCAAAGCGAGGCTCAAAGTGAGATTGAAAACGAAACTTGAAGCTAAACTCAAAGCGAGACTCTCAACAGAGAGGGAAGATTAGTAAGGTTTCCAAGTAAACAAGATGGAGAAGCTTTAATTTATAGACTTCGTAACGTTATTGAGGTACCTTGTTGTTGGGTGGTGGTTGAGATACATGGTTGTCAGATGGTAGTTGAGGCACCTAGTTTGGCGGTGATTGTTAGCTAACGCTAAAACTAAAAATTGAAACTAAGAACCTAAGTTTTCCCTAGCTATGATACCTCGTTGTCTTCTAGTTTTCCCTGGCGTTAACAAGTAGAACAGGAACTTCAAAAGTGGCTTCTTGCTCCAGAGAGCATTGTTGGAAAATATTGTGCTTCGCTGTAGCTTGACTTTATCGTTGAATTACAACGTCAAATTAGGACGATTATAGCTCGCTCCAAGGAAAGCTACGAAAAAATACAAGAATTCACTGCTCTCAAAGAAGTCAAAGCAAACTTTGAAGAGGGAGTCAACACTACGCTGTTTTCGGTGGAATTTGATTACTAGACGCCACAAACATTTATTTTTACTTCTCACGGTTGCATTTTTGTTCATAAATTTTACGAAAGTTACTAGAAAGTTTTGTTTTTGGACATTAACTTTCAATACGACATACGAATGTTTTCTCGAATTGAATGTGCACCAAGAAATACTTGGAATTTTAATTACAGAGGCGCATGCAGCACTAAGGAAAACTAGCTTAGAGTACAGAATACTTAGAAATCTGAGTATATTCCGACTAAGGATAACTGAATAAAAAAAGGATAACTAAATATTCCTGGCAATAAAATCTAGAAAAAAACACCAACATCAATTATAAATTCATTCTTCGTAGCTTGTTTTTGCCATAGTGGAAAGAATTGGAGTCTTTTCAAGGGGATCTGAGCTGCTTAAAGTTTCTACGCAAAACTTCCTGAAAAGAATACCTTTGTAAATATTTGGCTTAATCTTTTGTGCATCGATTTTTTTCCACAGCGAAGAGTTCCAATTAACGTTGATATCAAGATGAAACTTGCAGTAAATAAATTCTGCTTTTTTCGTTACTGAGGCTCTCGGTGTATCATGAACGTCTTTGCATTGGTGAGAGGAAATCATCGTATTTTAGGTAAAATTTACCACTAAGCTATAAAGATCCTTCGCAACTGATATAGGTTAATGAAAGTATTATTTCATAAATATGGGGATGGGTCGTTTTATAATGTTGTGGTTTGATGACAACTTGAGATTTAACTGCAATAGGTTTTAAGGTGCCTCAATGTCTTACATTACCGTGCACATCACGCATATACAGTAACAAGCACTGCTTACACACTAACGCACACTACACGCATACTTACGCACACTACACGCACACAAATGAGAAAATTCACTTGCCCACACTACATGACACTAAACACCTATCGTTGCGGTGTTGTTGCTTTGTACGATCAACGCATTTGAAAGTGTTGAATAAACCTAAAAAAAATTATCTGACAATTTAATTTCATAACGTTTCCCTACGACGTTTAAAACGTTTCTCTACAACGTTTAAAACGGAACTCTACAACGTTTAAAACGTTTTTCCACAACGTTTAAAACGTTTCTCTACAACGTTTAAAACGTTTCTCTACAAGGTTTAAAACGTTTCTTTCTAAAATATTTATATACAACGTCTACATCATTTTCTCTACAACATCTAAAACATTTCTCTTCAACGTTCACGTAGAAGACCATTTGATGATTTTTCTCTACAACGTTGCCATGGGAAACAATTTTACGAAGTTCCTTTAGAACGCCCATCAATCCCGTACTTCCTGAACGCGAGTTATTGGTGTGTGTTGTACTCGGAAAAAAGCTTGCGCTCGCAAGAGTGAACGAAAAATATCGGCAGCTAACAATGTTAGATGGTAAAAATATTTTTCGATAAAAGTACACTTTTACCTCTCAAGTTCTGAGGATGCTGAGAAGAAGTTTTCAAAAGTTTTGTAAAAGTGGTGTCTTGCAGCAGTTTTGTTACGACGTGTTATTATAGAGTTACGTTCTTAAATAAGGGTTTGATAAACCAATTAGAAAATTAGGTTTTAAATGTTTTGTCCCCTGCATTGTAATATTTCGTATCCCATTTACTAGTATTGAATAGAAACTTTACTTCGTGGGCACAATAATCAAATAACTGACGATACAAGGATTGTGTGAAATATGCCATTTTTGGCGGCATTAGCAAGTTGTTGAGGTATTGAGATGTTAGTTATAGGGAAGAAAAATTCTGCAATCTTGCATCGAAATAATTATTAAGAGAACATTTCGTGAACGGATATTAAAGGAAAATGATTGTTCAGTAGACTTTTAACAAAATTATGTTACAGGAACTGTCTACTCTGAGTATCGTAAGGGCTTACTAAAGTACTGTAATGCTGAAGCATCAAGTTTCAAAGCCACTCTTAGGGATCAATGAAACAGAAATCGAATAGTATTGCATTAAAGTAACGGTATAGCAGTAACTCATGAACTGAGTCTGGGCAAATTATCTAACGACATTATTTTTTTGCTCTTAATGGGAACAGAATTAAATAATTTTTCAAGCTATGTTACCTGCATAGTATTCGCGGGCAATGAACATTCCTCTTCATGCCAACTGTCATCATATAACAATGTTCTTTACAATGATTTTGCTTACTCACATTATTCTTCACATGTCCTGATGTTTACCAAAATTTTTTGACAATCGAAATTTCACAATTTTAATTTTACTCGTGGATTTTAAAACGTAGAGTTTAGGCATGTGCAGTAGCATTCGAGGAATTCTACTCGTGGAGCTTCATCCACAAATTTTAAACATGGAGTTGTATTCTTGACATTTTGTTCGGTAAGAATTACGCCTAAAACTTTGTGCTGAAAACTATACACGAGGAGTTAGACACTTGAAATTTTTACTTGACATTTTACATGCTGCATTAATTTCACACGCGGAAGGTGAGAGCTTTTGACAGTTATTACCGCGGGCAGCATTTTGCAGTTTTTAAAATAATTACTGTAGCCGCAGTTTTTGCAGTTATGGCAGTTATTGAAATCCTTACAGTTACCTTAGTTTTTGCAGTGATTGCAGCAATTGTAGTTATTGAAATCATTACAGTTGCCGCAGTTATCGCAGTAATTGAAATTATTACAATTTTCTCAGTTTTTGCGGTTATTGAAATCATTACAGTTGCCTCAGTTTTTGTAGTTTTTGCAGTTTTGCAGTTTTTACAGTAATTGTTATTACATTTATTGCAGGTATTGACATTATTACAGTTGTAGCAGATTTTGCAGTCATTGCAGTTTTTGCTACTGCAGCTTTTACAGTCATTACAGTTTTTACAGTTTTTGCCTTTTCACCAGTGTTGCTGTTGTTGGTACGGCTGCTCGGAGCGTGCACGTCATCTTCTTCCGAAATGAACCACTCCTCGTTCGTCCTCCTCCTCGTTATAATGAAGAAGACTTTTTCACCAGACTAGGACGGACTTTTTTAGCCGCTCGCAATACGAAACGTTGGTTGTGCGCTGGCGATAACACAACAACGTAAAAACTTTGTCCAATTAAAAAGTTGATGCTATTATTGAGTTTGGGGCTTCAAACTGGCAAGATAATTACGGCATATTATTTACTATTAGCTCATGAATAGAAATTTTGAAGAGTCTTGTGTTCCCAAAATAAGGAAGTAAAATTGTAAAAAAATCGAATTGAGCAATCAGCTCAAGGGTGATAGTAATTTGATGCCAGTTTATGGGCGCAAAATGCTCTTATCTATCATTTCTTAACATCGGTCGAAGTTAAGACATTTGGTAAAATTAAAGAAATTGTTTAAAGAAATTAAAGAGGCTTAATGAAACGACGGTCGTCACCTAGTTTCACCTTTGTTTTTAATTTTTTTTCGTAAAAATTTGACTAAAATTTTAGATTCTATAAGGTTGCAGATTGATAAGAACACTAGAGGTCAAACTCGAACCCGAATTATGTTCTTGATATTTTCGAAAAAAAAGTTATTTGATTTTGGTCTTACAAGCTTTTCTTCAATCGTAGAATGTTTTTTAAAAATCCACCCTGCCGCAAGTCTATAAGTAAATTTTCAACTTTTTGAAAGTTAGCTTGTACTTGTAAATTCGATCATAGCACAGGAACACATCATGTATGTAGATGCTGAAGTTTCGAAGAATTCTATCTCTAAACTCCTGGAATGGTCTACTTTAAATACATCAAATGTGATGTTGTGAAAGTATGTGCTAGGGCATGATCTAGCTATTCTTCACTACCGTAGAGAATGAGGCTTTCAAAATGAACAATCAACTTGCACTCAAGAACCTTGCAGTCAAGAATCAACTTGCACTTACTATGGCCCAGCTTCTAAATTAACACTCAGAAAAACATCAAACATAGGTTTTAAGAAACATTAGCCCGGCTTGAGCAATCCATAAATTGATCAACGAGGCTTTTAAAATTAGCAATTATGAACATGAAAACAAGTTTCAGATTTCTTTTTCTGAGACACTACTTTCTAAAATAAGAGTCATTGAAACTTAAAATAAAGTTGGAAAGAAGCATATGTTTGGCATGTGCTATTCAGAAAATACACATTGAAATGATTATTTCAACTGCAAGGTTGGAAAGATACATAAAATCAGCTTCGGCAATCTGAAAACACGTATTGAAATTATGCCATCGGCTTCGAGTTTGGTTTGCTCGTCCAGCCTTCGTATAAAGACCACTTGATGTGACTTCTGCATCGATTTTATGCAATTTAGAGCGCGAAATTTGATCGTCAGTCACGAGTTCTTGCAACATGTTAGACGCTCGTTTCGAAGCAATCTGCTCAATTTAAGTTTTTACAGCGCATAAAAGAGGGCTTTGTTCTGATGTGTTGCCATGACAGTGCAAACTTCGAGTCTTCAGCTGCTTTGTAAGACAGTAAAACCTAATTGGCAATGCATTCTAGGGTCACAACCGTCATCCTGAACACATACCTGCCCAACGTTCTGCGTCGAATGGGTCTTGGCTACGGCACAAAGTAGCTCTTTATTGCGCCAAAGAAACTCGGATTTCTGCTGGAAGTGAGAGAACTTTTTTCTTGTTGAAAGAGAGCACTTGGTTTTGAATTACACATAAAATAAAATGAGCTTTCTGAAAGTAAGGCACCTGTTGCGTCAACAAGTTCGGAAACAAGATCACATTTTTTTGTTTCCTTTGGACGTACGCGTATCGAGTTCAACTCTCAAGCTTTTGTAAATCTTATCACAAATTCTTTAAGGAATTACGACCGTAAGGTACGAACTCAAACGTTTCATGTGATCTAATATGAACATTTTTTGAACTCTTCAACCTCGAAACAGGAGAGATAGTTGTCGACCTAGAAACAGGAAATCTGAAACAAATGAAGTAAATATATGAGGATATTAAGCGCATTATGGACCCAAATTATTTAAAAAAACTCTCATCTACGAGTTTTAAGGTGTACTGTAATCACATCTTAAAATTACAGCTATTTTGCAAATTATAATCTTCCCTCATGAAGCAAAGAAATCATAAGTGAAAATTTTCGACCAAGAAAATGGTTTGTAAGACACAGGCGCTGCTCTAAGAGAACAAGCCATAAGTGAGTTCACTCTTTCTTCTTCTCTCTTGGTGTTCGTCAGTACCAATGTTAGAAGAGATCATCCCGTCATATTGCGAGAGTCATACGTTACGGTGCCACTTACACTACGTACAGCGTAACTTCTACCAGGCAAGCTGATTCGATATTTTTATGTTTTGCAATAATTCAAAGCGAAATATTTCAATTCCTATATTTTTAGCGAGTAAAATGAAGAAATAACACGCCCTACCGCGTCCTATTTTCATTATATAGTAAAATTACCTAGCCTTTCAAAAGTTTTTATTTTTTGTTTTTTAACACAGGAAAACTGTACCCTATCGCGACCTCTACCCAGTACCTCAGAGAATTACTCGACGCTTTAAAATAGTTTTCATTTTTCATTTGGAGTTTATTTGACACAGGCAGACTGCTCGTAAGCCCGTCTAAGTTAGTTTACATCTGTGTTATTAATTGCCCGTTATCGCTTCTCATTCCTTCTTTAGTTTTGCATATAAACGAACAAGTCTCAAAATGGTTCTCTCTCGGCAACCAGTCAGTCGTTCATACCGCGTCCTGAGCTGCAGAAACTGAATTTTCATTCTGTTGGGCCCTTCAATATTGCAGTGTGAGCAACGGCCTCATTTAAGTTATTTTTACGGTAGCGATGCAGCCTGACTGCTATTGAGGTGCAGGATGTATTGTAGCGCTTTTAATTGAGTAAAGTCCCTTGAAATTTAAGGTAAGAATTGATGGCGGTGCTCCTGTTACATGAATTCATCTCTCGCTTAGTTGGTAGGAGAAAGTCACTTATTCCTAGAATTCACAGGGGGCAATGTGGATACCTGGGAAGCAATGAATGTAATTCAATTGGAAAGGATAATTTCGAAAAAAAAGGTGTACATATTTTAAGTTGAATTTTGTACTGCCAATTTTTACTGTCATAGGGACCTGCGATCATGAGTACAACCAAAACCAACCATTCGAGCTGACTGTTTTTCAAAATGATAAGCTAGGAGACCAGAAAGGAACATTCCAACCAAAATAACGAGCATTTAAACTAAGATATTGATGAGTCACGAGCTAAGTATCCAAACGAAAAGAGGTTATGCAGGCAAATAAAAACTCAAGTAGAAAACAAAAGAATCGCTTGGCTTGTTCCTGTGACCACATTTTGCTGATTCAATTTCTGTATGTACGTAATTTCAAATACTATTTATCTTTTTATAATCCCAATTTTTTCTGTACTCCATCAGAAAAGCTAAAAAACAGACGAGCTGAGGAAAATAAAATTCTCCACCGAAATGCACAAATAAATCTAACACAGTTCGATCTAATCTAAATCTAACTCTCTGTTCAAAGCATGCTACATTTAACCACGAAAAGAACATAGTTTTTTTTAGTCTTCCATTTCCAAAGCAACGGTTTTATCTCATTCGATAGCAGTTAGTGAGGCCATTTATTTCATAGATGTCGTGAAACCCCAACAAATCAACTCTCCCTTAATCTCGAATTCCGATGAACATGAATTGTGGCTCCCTTCTAGACATCGAAGTTCAAAGAGCAGTTTGCTTCCTAAGTGAAATACCGTCGTCGCCCGTTCCCTCTACCAATTACGCTAATTTGGAATCGCTGATTAACAAAACCAAAAGCTTGATCGAGTGGGAGCTGAGAAGTTGTCTTCTAAAGCCTTTACAGGATGCACTGATGTCCAGGGGGGGATCTTTCCATTTCAGCTGGTTTCTTTTGCTAGTTTAGTCATACGAAAGCTTGCTTGTTCAACACGTTTTTAGTTCCAACTCAATCGAAATTGTTTAGATGAGTTATGTCCAGAGAGACAACTTGCTGGTTATCTTGTTCGACGCAGGGATGTGAACTACAGTGAATGATGAAGTTATCGTTCAATTAACAAATGGTGGACATTTTTACCCATTCCCTGGAATATAACGATTGTCCAAATCGAAGTCAATTGAATATTGTTAAGTGATTAAATAAATTAAAAGGAAGACTTTTTTCATCGAATGATGCTTAAAATTCAACCATTATTTGAAGGAAATTGCTCAAATGATTAGTGGGCTTGGTAAAATTAGGAGGAGCCAATTAAGAATAATAGAAAACAGGAAAATCCAACTATGTCACTGCATTAAAGGTTATGACATTGTCTTGCATTTTTCCATTTTACAGCTAAAGTCTTCTTGTTTTTGCACATGTTGATAAGATTTCGACGATGTTCTTGTAGATTTGTCTTTCCCCTAATCAATTGTTACACAATTGAAAATCTCAACGTTTTAAATCCTGATGATTCATTTGAATTTTCAATCTCACGGTACATTTTCAAAATGATTCAAATGAGGAATCATCGAAGGCCACAACGGAAATGTTATTTAATTTCTGGAATAATCTCCCTGAACTGACAGAACTGTTACACTGCTTCCTCTGAAACACTCTCCCACTGCCTCACTTCACCACTCCCCCACTCCAACACTATCTCACTCCAAAGCTCACCACTTCTACACTTCCCACACTCTAACGATTCCCCACAACCCCACTTCAATACTCCCTCACTACCACACTCCAACACTTTCACTCCCCCTACTCCAACACTATCTTTCCCCAGAGCTCACCACTTCTACACTTCCCACACTCTAACGATTCCCCACAACCCCACTTCAATACTCCCTCACTACCACACTCCAACACTTTCACTCCCCCTACTCCAACACTATCTTTCCCCAGAGCTTAACACTACTACACTCCCTCACTATAACGCTTCCCTACAACGCTACTTTAATTAACACTCCCCTACTACTACTCTCCAACGCTCTCACTCCCCCACCCAACCCCCACAATGCCTCACTAAACATTCAACCACTGTCCCC